>JBCHJU010006571.1:0-12275 GCA_039654505.1 Plocamopherus imperialis | reverse complement strand
GAGAGAGAGAGAGAGAGAGACAGACAGACAGACAGACAGACAGACAGACAGACAGACAGACAGACAGACTGACAGACAGTCAGACAGACTGAGATAGACAGACAGACAGACAGACCGACAGACAGACAGAGACAGACAGACAGATAGGCACAGAGAGTGTGTGTGTGTGTGTGTGTGTGTGAGAGAGAGAGAGAGAGGGGGGGAGAGAGGGAGAGAGACAGAGACAGAGACAGAGACAGAGACAGAGACAGAGAGAGGGACAGACAGACAGACAGACAGACAGACAGACAGACAGACAGCAGACAGGCAGAAACAGACACAGAAATAAAAAATAAAAAAAACAGAGAGAGGGAGGATGGGGGAGAAAGAAAAAAGTGTACAATAAGACTTAAGGCATGACAGCAAGTAATATAATACATAGTAGCTTTGTTTGTTTGATGTTGTTGTTGTTTTTTTTATATCAAAAAAATGATGAGCAGAGATGAATGGAACTAGTAGGTTTTTCTCATTACAATAGAGATAGAGGAGGGTCGGAGATAGCAAACATCCCTGACAAACACCAATTACTGTTTCTCTGAAGAAGTCACCGACCTGGCTGTTGAAAAAGACTGCACTGCTGGGAGAGATAGATGGTGCCTCAATGGCCAGTACCAGACCTTCTTCTAAGCCGTATTTTCGAAGTACGTGAGAAATAATGATAATAATAAATAATGCTTCTATAGCGCTATGCTTCTATGCTCCTAGATGGGCTCTTTAAATTCTCGTAATTAAAAAAAACAAACAAAACAAAACAAAAAATAAAACATATGGCATTGTAATGTACATCATTATAAGTTAATCAGTTAAAAGCGATTTAAAAGACAATATTATGATTAAAACACCATTTTAAGTTGTTAATAGCTATTTAAAAGACAATGATTGTCTTGTGATGGTATGACTTTCCATATAACCCTCCCTACAAAGTGTTATAGTTTAATATGTGCTTTGGGCACATAAAGTGGAAATTGTGCTATATAAATGCTCAAAAAGCTCGCCCCCCAAAAAAAAAAATCAAATTTTTTTATCTGCAAGGAAAATGACCAATGGAAATTTATGAAAAAAATGTCTGCTCTTTATCGTGATGGATCTCTATCTTAAGAAACTTTAAATACTGGACGAGGACGCTGAAATCTGTCATTCTGTCCGTTTTTATTGTCCTCGAGAAGAGCCATCAAGTGAGAAAGTTATGCTGTCCTGTTTTGGGGGGATTGTTGGGACATAATCAGTACAGCTGGGTACATCATCGCCTGGGGCGACCGACCCCTACCCAGTGGGTCCGCAGGTGGTGGATAGCGGAAGGGCCCCCAGATATGGGGGCTAGCTGCTTAGGCAGTCCCAAACCAAACGGCGGCTGTTGACGAGGGGAGGCTGAGGTGGTCTCATAACCCTTTGACTCTTCAGTCGGGCGAATAAAGAGCACCAATAAAACTCTTTTGACTCGGGTAGATGGTTCTTGTAAGTCTGGGAAGACAGTCCGTCTTGGAGAAGGAACACTTTGATTCCAAGCCATGGGCAGATAGGGCTCAAGAGCTCGGGAGAACAACCTGTCTAGGAGAAAGTCTCCAAACAAACAATCCTCGTCCTCCAGGTCAGGGAGTTGGGTACAGGGTACCCATTCCCATAAAAAATTAAAAACTTACAAAAAGTTACAGAAGTGCCAAGAAACACATCTCTGCCACTCCTAGATGGGCAAAGACCAGATATATGTGTCCTAGAATCATGAAACGCAACAGCCAAACTCGAAAGTAAGCTGCTCTGTGGACTTCCTATGTGTCAACTAGGAGCATTTTCAGGATTGGCAACTGGAATGTCTGAACCATGTACGAGGCTGGCAAAACAAAACAGATCTCCATGGAAAGGTCAAAATACAAGATCGACATATTTGGGCTGAGTGAGACACATTTTATCAAAGCAATGAGTTCCATCTCAACAACGGTGACTCCATTATATACTCAGGAAAGGAGCATGAAGACGCCCCACACACCCAGGGAGTTGGAATCATGTTATCCAAACAAGCCCGCAAATCGCTTATTTGATGGGAAGCAATTGAGCCTAGATAAATAAAAGCTTTCTTCCAAAAGACCAACAAGAAAATAAATCTCAATGTCCTACAAGTCTATGCCCCAACAAATGAAAAGGAAGAGGAAGACAAAGTGGAATTTTATAAATCATTACAAAATGCCCTAAACTGCATAAAAAATAAAGATATTAACATCATAATGGGAGACCTAAATGCAAAGACAGGCAAGGACAATATAGGATTTGAAGAAATAATGGGAAAACATAGTATAGGAAAGAAAAACGAGAGCGGAGAGTTATTTACAAATGTTTGTGCCGACAACGACCTTGAGATAGGGGGCAGTATATTTCCCCACAAAGATAAACATAACACTACCTGGTTATCTCCACACAAGAGGACAGAAAATCAGATAGACCACGTGTGCATCAACAAAAAGTTCAGAAGATCTCTTCACGATGTTAGAGCGTACAGAGGCGCAGATGTTGCCTCAGATCACGATCTCCTGATGTCAAAATTGAAAATAAAATTGAAACGATTGCCAGTCAAAGAAGCTTGCAACCCATTATCTGACACCAATAAGTTTCATAACAAAGAAATAAAAACAGATTTCCACATCGAGCTATCAAACAAATTTGATCTCCTGGGCACCGTGCATGAACAAGACACTGTGGAAAGCCATTGGAAGTCATTCAAAGAAGCAGTAGTTGAAACCTGTGGAAACGTTTTGGGGCCAAAGAAACGAGAACATAGAGAGTGCATGACCGAAGAAACCCTTCATAAAATCAAAGAAAGGAAGAAGTACAAGGAAATCATGTTGAACAGCAGAACTAAAACAACAAAGAAACAAGCAAATGAAAATTACAGCATCGCTTGCAGCATAGTAAAGAAAGCAATAAACCAAGATAGACAAAAATATATCGAAAACATAGCAGACCAAGCAGAAAAGGCTGCACAAAAAGGAAATCTAAGAGAAGTGTATAAATATACAAAAATGGTAGAAACTTCAAAAAAGCCAACAGACCAGTGAAAAGCAAAGATTGAAAAGCTCTTCTCACAAGCGAAGATCAAAAACAAAGATGGGTGGAACACTTCGGTGAAGTTCTGAACAGACAAGATCCTGAAAGCCCACTAGTCATCCCAGAGGCAATGGAAGACCTACCAAGAAACTGTAACCCTCCACGACAAAACAGAAATCCTGAAAGCACTTAATCAGCTGAAATGCCACAAAGTGCCAGGCCTAGATGCAATCTCTCCAGAAGCACTGAAAGAAATCCCAAACATCATAGTTAAGGAGCTACATCCCTTATTTGAGAAGATATGGAATACCGAAATTATCCTTAATGACTGGAAAGAAGGACTCATTGTCAAGATACCCAAAAAAGGAAATCTGGAAGAATGTAACATTTACAGAGGAATAACCCTCCTATCAATCCCAGGCAAAGTTTTCAGCAGAATCCCAGGCAAAGTTTTCAGCAGAATCCTCCTTGACAGAATGAAAGACATAACAGATCCCAAACGTAGAGATGAACAAGCTGGTTTTAGAGCAAATAGATCCTGCACGGACCAAAATTTGCTCTCTCTGAGTTATTATAGAACAGAGCAATGAATGGAATTCACCACTTTATGTAAATTTTGTCGACTATGAGAAAGCCTTTGACAGTCTAAACAGAGCAACCTAGAGAAAATTGCACGTTATTATGTAATACCACAAAAGCTGGTTAACCTGATGCAAAGCATGTATGAGGACACTACATGCAGAATTATTCACGATAACACTCTCACAGAGCCTTTCCCAATAAGAACTGGTATCAGGCAAGGAAGTCTACTGTCTCCTTCCCTTTTTCTCCTTACCATTGATTTTGTCATGAGAAGAAGTCTAGAGAACACGGGAAATGCCATACAATAGGGTTTTCTCAAACAATTCAACGATTTGGACTTCACTGATGATCTGGCTCTACTCACACAATTCCAACCAGATGCAGACAAAACTGACATACACAATGAATCTCAGAAAAGTGGCCACAAAATCCATGCTGGAAAGACCAAAATTATGAGAATGAACACAGAAAACAAAACAACCATACGGCTTGACAACACTGCCTTGGAGGAAGTTAAGGAGTTCACATACTTTGGCAGCATAGTATACTAAAATGGTGGAACTGATACTGATGTCAAAATGCATAGAAAAAGCCAGAATAGCCTTTAAAACATGTTGCGGCATGATTGGTGTGAATGATGTGGGGTGTGAGTAAGGAGAGGGTTGTGTTGTTGTTTGGCATGAATGAATGTTTGTAATGTTAGCCTATGATTCTTTGTTATTGTTCGACAGAAAGGAAGTTGCACTATTGTGCACGGGATTGCAGTGTTTTCGGACACTTCTTTCTTCGTCATTATTGTAGTTTAGTTTTGACCATCATGGCTGTGTCGCAGCCGATCTTTTCCATACAGCTAATCGCTGTCGATTTATATATTTTCCCGTTTGTCATTACTAGTGGCTGTTGACCATGATGGCTGTGAGCAGCCGGTCTTTCCAATACAGTGTGATCACTGTGGATTTAATTGTTGTAGATCTAGAATCTAGAGATCTAGTAGTTCACCATGATGGCTGTGAGCAGCCAGTCTTTCCGATACAGTGAGATCGCTGTGGTTTGGTTGTTGTAGATCTGGATCTAGATCTAGATTAGTTAAAGTTCACCATGATGGCTGTGAGCAGCCGGTTCCTTTTCTATATAGCGTGATCGCTGTAGATTCAAATAGTTTATCTTTTATACTAAATAATGTGTGAATTTAATATAGCGTGAACGCTATGACAAGTATTGAGTTTATGTTTATCACCTTTAAATTTAATAAAAAAGTGTGATTACACGTAATTATATTTGCTGGCTCCTTGTCCTCATTTTGTGTATGTTTATATGCAAAAGAAGTGGAGTTTTTAGCTCTTTGCCTTATGACCTCACAACATTTTGATTGTCATGTGAGAAAAATGTTTAAATCTTAAATGAGTGGGTTTCCAGGATTTCTCAGGAAATTAATCAGATCAGTTTGCCTGTGGTCAGTATAAATTGGATATTTTTGAAACCCCACCAAAATAATCAGTTATATGTTTATGATGCTCTTGCAGGTTTGCGCTTCACAAAATTGAACAAGAGTTGGGAACTGAGATAAAGCCGATCCCCAAAACTATTGACCCGTCCCTCTATGTGGCAGAGGCACAACAGCAGGATCCAGAGGCGGAGGAGGAGTACTATCGTCAACAAATACAGCAACAGCAGCAACAGAGGACCAACAATCACCAACCACCGCCACCCCAAGTCAGTCGGCCACAGCAGCAAACAGTGGCTTGAGGTGGATTTCATGTTGTCATCATCAGTCACAAAGGATACACGGCCATTGTTGTGGGGAAAGACGATATCATTCATCTCATTGATTTTAAGTCGCGTAAATTTCTGGTTTGGAATTTTCAACAGTTTCTGAGGACACCAGCACGAGTTGTGTGTGCCAACCTGTTGTGTGAAGGGACACATTTGTGTGGTTTTGCTTGCCTGTGCATTTTTTGTCACTTTTTTGTGTAGGTGGTTTTGATGACTAGTCCATGAATTGGGGTTCCTTGGGGTTTTTTCTTCTTCTTCTCTTGTCGCATGTACTCATTTATTGTGTAGTTTTATTACACCTTATTGAATTTCAGAAATGGGAATCATTTGTTGGGAGACCTTCCCCCTTGTCAGTTTTATTGCTATTTTTTTTTTTTTAAAAGAGGAAGGAGGGGGGGGGGGGTGATTTTGTTTCCTTTTTTGAGAGGAGGGGAAGTCATAGAAATGATAAATCATTTTAAGATAAAAGTCAACAGCTTACGCTGTCAACGATATTGTAGGGATGCCCAGTGATTAAAGGTGCACTCTGTCAATTGCCATGTTTTTTACTCGATATATTGTCATCAAGGCAATACACATCTGCGGCTCATTGTTGGCTGTTACAAAAAAAAAAAAAGCATGCAGTTGATGCTCATCAAAGAGCCTTTCAAACTTCAGCTGGGGAGACATAAATCATTTTAAATATTGCTGTGAATGACTGAAAGATAACTTTTGCATCCATTGATGGTTACAAAACTCGTCTCTACCTTTCAGTTTATAAATCAGCAGATGAATAAAATCTACCTTAGAGACAGTCTCCGGTGGGTCCTATCCTTCTCTTTTTTGGGGGCTTCAGTTGGTATATTTGATTTGTATACTTAGATGGTAAAGTTAATGTGACAGTTTTGATATTGATGTTTTATTCCGTTGACTGGTCTTTGTACAATGAACATGTAGAATGAAAAAAGACATGGCTATTGGAAAAGAAGGAAAAGTGAAAAGAAATCTTATCTCAGTTCTGCACCTTTCCTATGTTACGATTTTTATGATGAGAATCGTGTTGTCAAAGTGAGCATTACTCTGAGGGAAACTCCAAAGGCAGCAATTTCATTCATACGTTTTGATACCCATTGACGCCATGAATGAAATGTCCTGGTGTTGTCTGTATTGTTGGTTCGCTTGTCTGCCTGCTGGTTCGCTTGCCTGCCTGCTGTTGCCTTTGTTTATGTACATTGTCGACAAAAGCAAAGGCTGCATCAGCTGTTTATGATCCAAGTGGTGTGAAATGGATTGGATGTGTGATTTTCATGACACGGATAAATCAGTTGTAGTGCTCTATAAACAACTACTTACATATTCATGATGAATTGATTGTATGAGAATCGGTGCTCTTCTAGTATTTGTATTGAAATTTGCGTGTTTTGTGGATGCATGATTGAATTCCTACTACTGAATGGTATTGTATGGTTGGAAAAGTATGATTAATGAACCTAGAACTGAATTATATTGTGTGGTTTGAAAAGTGACGATTGAAAGCAGTGTAAAAGCTTAGAGCCTAGTTATCCATTACTATACATGACATTGAGTCTTGTTTGTGATACAGGGCCATTATTTCATCTAAAGCTCTTCAAGACCCAGAATCCTCGTATATGTGTGGAATCTTTTTATCCAGACTGCGGCCATTCAGCCATAGCAGCCTCATGTATGTCAAGGCAAAAATGGCCTGTTCTAACTCAGAGACCTACCCTGCTCCTCTCTGCCTCGACATCGGCATAAGACCCACAACATGTGTGATGAGATTCCAAATCCTTCCACCGTTTGACGACGCTGAACACTTTTCTACACATCTGACTTCGTTGTCACTCTTCATGAATTTCTTGTGCAGGAGAAGTTAGCATTGCATCAATATTGGGCACACTGCCCCCTGTCTCAAGACATTCAACTCTCATCGACATTTTGCTTTGGCTGTTTTTTTTTTATTCATGCTTGACTTTGCTGCTTTGAAGCCAATGATTCAGGGTGTTGTCACATTGCAGAAGCACCTGCATCCCTCTTCGGTAGTAAGCTCCATTCTACGATTTCATTCGCTCTTGCACAGAAATGTTCCTGTATGTCAGTGAAACAAACTCATTTTCTGATTTCACTGAGCTATGGTTAAGCTACCAAATACATCAAGGACTGCAAGAAGACAATGCGGTGCGCGTGCCATAATACTCTTATATCCAAGGAAACTGGTTTGCTTTTTCAACATTGACCTGTGGAAGGGGTCCGCATATCTCAACCAGCGATGTCAACAAAAACAACCACCCTCATTTTGAAAACTGCCTCAAATGTCAGGGAGACAAATGGCCATTTCTTATTCTTATCCTCGAGAATTGACACTTACATGAACATATCAGGGTATTTATTCCTCCAAAAGAATGCCATGTGTATTTTTGTGTTCAGTTTTTTCAGTTAACGAGTTACTGGACAACTTTGTGAATGACTGACGAATATCACTTGTTTTTTTTTATGCGACAATCCTAGTGTTAATAACTATAAATTTCATGCATTGAACTGATGTGAGATAATTGTCAAATGTTTATTGTCCTCTTTCAGGATCCCTCGTTACTGTTGAACAATGCCAAATCCAGAGATTTTATATTTCATCCTCGTTTTCCCTCCAGTACTCCCCCCACTCATCCCGATCATCTCACATTCATCTTTACATTGAGACATATACCATTTCACTAAGATATCCACTCCACTCAAGTTCATCTCCAGAAGAATGAATATGTTGACATATTTACTAAACGTTGAAATTGTTGATGTAAAAAGTGTATATATACGTCGTGGAGGGAGGCAAATAATGTTGCTGGTGATCAAGCACACACTTGACGTGTTAAAACACTAGCTTTCCTTCCTTCCTTCCTTCCTTCTCTTTTTTAGTTCGTATTTAGTCTTTGAAACAATTCCTGTTTTGAATTACGTCAGTGCCCTGAATTGTACATATACAATCACACAGCATTGCCTCAGTTCATTTTACTTCATAAACTCAGTGAGTGCTTAGGTCGAACCTGTGAAAGCTTATAGACAGAAAAAAAAAAATACATAAAAAAAAGGAGGATGTTGCCATTTGTCTCGAAGGCCTTCACTATGGAGGCATCGTGACGAATTGCCTTTGAGAAGAAAGCCCTTACGAGCTTGTGGAGTGAAGTAAACGGGAGTAATATTAAGGTGGACAGACACCCAATTAACAAACTTATTTTCTCCTCTTCTGGTGGAGAGGAATACTTATGGGGGACAAGGGAAGAGTTTTGTGTAACAGTATAGATATATATATATATATACATGTTTTGGACCATGGTTTTCCCCATGGAAGAAGTGTATTAGAAATGTATTTATTATTCGTGGACAGATTGAATTGGGCCAATCTGAAGTAGTAATTTAGGCAGACATGTCTTGTTATCATTAAGAAAATTTGCTTGCCAGTGAAAGGTTTTTCCAGTGCGCTTTATGAAGCCAACTACAAACTAGAGACTGGCTTTGTGAAAGGAGCAGTTTTTGTTTTGTTCTTTTTTTTCTTCCCCTTTCTTTTCTTTCTTCCACCAGGTCTTTTTCTGTAACCTTGAGATCGTTTTGAAGGATTTCTTATTATTCTGAAAAGGAAAATGTTGCTTGGTTGCATTTTCGCGAATGATTAACTCTTCTGCTACTACTAATACTACTACAACAACAACAACCATCTACTACCTTACTACCACTTTTACTCAAAATACCTACTACCACCACTTGCTTCTACTACAAAATTAGATCTTACAGGAAAGGAGTTCAGTTTCCCTGTTACAGAATTGTTTGTGAAAACGTGGCATGTATGCTGATTCTGGGCAACAAAGTATATTGATTATAGTAACATATATACTCGATTATTCACTGCACAATTGACGTTTTTGAAATGCATCTTTCTTTTTTTTTTTTTTCTCATGGTGGCTAGAATCAATCGTCTTCACTTCCTTAGTCACTTAGTCTTCTCTTTCATTGGACTTGGAAGTTCTATCTTCCTCTCTCGTCTCCCTCTCTTCCCCATTTCCCCCTTCTTTCTCTTTTAAAAACGATTCCCATTTTCATTTTGTCTTAACCATCTTTTACTCATTTTTGAATTTACTTATTCCATGGCATATTGCTACCTATGTAAATTGATCTTGTTGAGGAAGAGCTGTTTTTGGTTTGTTTGTTTTTTTTATCTGGTCACGTTCCGTTTTCATATTCTTAATTGTCTTTGAGAGTTAGAATGTACAGTAAGCTTTTATGATTGGAGGCACGCGCCATGCAGTAAAGGTTGGCGGTTTGAGATCCCTTGGGGATCGGTTGTATGTGTCCTGTACCTTAACAGCCTGTCAGTCTGATTAAATCTTATGGCTTATAGACAGGAGGTGATTTAACTTATGGAACAATGCAATGGATAGTTTTGTTTGCACTGGTATTGTCCAGGGTGATGATCATTTACTTGGTAGCTTTTATTTATGTCTGTATTCAATACGTCTTATGCCACCTTTCACCATTGGTTTTTTTTTTTTAAACAATCGTGACACATTAATTAATTTATGTATTATATGTTTTAGCGCATTTCTCTAAGAGAGGGTCATATGGAGCCTGTAGTAATCCTGTTATTGATTGGAGCCGGTTGAACTTTCATGGTTCATGGAATATCTTATTTAATTGATCATGCCTCTGAATTTGTGCTTTGCGCAATTGTCAGACAAGAAATTATTTCATCTTACATAGCTTGATTGGCGACTGAGATGATGGGATTTCTCTTTTTCCCTCTTGTGAAAGACTTTTCTTTCATATTTTACCACTTTCATTATGTTTTGTTTATTTATTTCTTCTCTTTTTTTTTTCTTTTTGGTGTGTGTATGCATGTTTTTCAAGTGTCCTCTGCCTCCATTTGTGTAACGTCTCCTTTTTTTCTGTCAGTCTTTCTCCCCATTCTTTTTCAACCCAATATTCCCTTTTTGTTCTTCTTTCTCCCATTGGAACTAAAATATCTTTTTTATGTCTGTTGTATTTTTTGGTCACAAGCCCTTGAAATCTCATGTCTTCTCCCCTCGCATGTTTGTAAAGAGACAGCAATGAATCTTTCGTCTTTATACTGTAGTTACCGCCTAATTGGACGGTCTTCGGGAAGCAGCGAAAACGTCCATTTAGGCGAAACGCCCATTTAGCCTCTATGACAGGGCGAGAGGGGTGACAATCCATGGTTGGACAATGATCACACCATCAAAGGAGTTGCTCTATGTCATAAAAAGAGGGAGTTACATTCCCATGTCGAAGTGTCCTGTCGAGTAAACAAAACACCAGGGCTCTGGCAGAGGACCAAGCAAAACGAAACAGAGAATCATTGTCCCAGTGTGCTGACCAATCTGAATCAGTGGGATGGCCGTATTATTACGTAGGCTTGATCCAACATACAATCCCTCTGCCTCAACCAACTTTGAACGATTAATAATCGTTCAAAGTTGGTTGAGGCCGAGGGAAAATGGCCTTCGATCACTATTTATTATCAAAACACTTGATTATTATTACATGTGTCATAATTAAATTAATCAAAACAATGACACATTATAACGTGGTTGTGAACTGTCTTATTCTTATCACACTGAATCACAGGCACAGGTCTGTGCATCGCATTGTTTTCCTCAGAAGACTCGCTTTAATCTATAATCGCGCCCCTACGACATAAATCTTCGGTCCCGAGTCATGTCGTTATCCAGAGGTTCCACTGTAGTACATAGTAGACTCCCTTTCTTTACGGGCACTGCCATCTGTGCACAGTAAAAACTGCAGTATACATGCACTACATTGTGGTGTGTTTTTTCTGTTTTGTCTTTATTTCATTTCGTTTTGTTTGGGTTTTTCGTTAGTAGATCTCTTCATTTTGTCTTTGTTTTATTTTTAACAAATTCCTTCTGACATGCTCACTGTCACACACTGCTTCCACACCATGTACGAACACTGCACTTCTCTTCTCTGGCAATGTCGACTTCACTGATCATCATAAATCATAATTTATTATTATAATATAATATTACTTGTAATTATTCAATTGTAATACTAATACTAATACACAATACAGTATAACATAGCCGAGCACCTTGTCTAGATCTATTGGTCCACATGCTACTACACTAGGAGCTAGGAAAGGGGAGGGGACGACTGCACTAGTTCTGGTGGTTGGCCCATACTTGTGCCTGCCACAGGGACTTCGGGCTCGGCTTGGGATTATTGAATTGTCACAGTCACATCCACACAGTGAGGCCTGACAAGACACCACCACCACACGCCCAATCAACACACTCGGAACACATGCAACGTGCTACATGAAATGACGAAACACTAAAGACGTAGGAAAAAATATTCCTATTCCCTTACACTGGGGTTTCTTATCAAATGGGTAAATTTTATTCTGAATGCGAATTTAATATCAAAATAGCAATTTTCTTCCCGTAGTTAACTGTAATCAGATGCACCGTAGCCTGCTGAGGTGGTGCCGGTACGTTATATATATGAGCCGAGGTCAAAAGGTGCCCAAATTTCCTAACCATCTTTTGCCAAGGTGGTACCAAGCACTCAAGTCAAAAAGTGTGACGTGACACACATTAAAGTATTCAAAATAAGTATATCTAATGGACATTAATGGGGTTTTGTTTAAAATTTCGTCTGAAAAGAAATATTTGGGAAAATTGCTGGAAAATGTGTTGAAAAACATGGAAAAAAATGAAGCCGGTACAAGCAAGTTAATTTAGTGTGATAGAATAGCTATAAAGTACAACAAATTAAGGGAATTTTTGGTTTTAAGTTAAAGAGTATACTTTAAACTTTATTTT
>JBCHJU010006460.1:0-12278 GCA_039654505.1 Plocamopherus imperialis | reverse complement strand
TGCCTCATAGGCTCACAATAAATTACAACGTAAATACGAAAAACACAAACAGCGCACATTCCATTCAACTAAGCTAGGCTAGCCTACAATACCAATACTATAGGGTCTAAACAACACACACTTGCACTTGCACCGTGCCGGGGTGAGGGGGGTGGGGGCGAATGGGGGGAGCTGGCGGGGGGAACAGGCCACGACGGCCGGTACGTAAGGGGGAGACATACGCAGACAAAGGGGAGATAACAAAATAAAAACACACTGGCCCAGCCTACCGCTGGCGCTCTACTACACATGCAATGGCAATAACATACAGGCAAACATGGTACATTATATGCATACATAAACAACATACATAAATGCAATCAAACATGATGTAGCATAGTATTTAAATGGCATCGCTGGTCGTCACTGTCTAGTGTTCTGGTAAAAAAGAAATGATTGCATTTAACTAGCGCTTTATCCCTGTTGTTAACAAGCTCAAATCAATAATTACAATAATTTACCCCAGCAGCCATTCCCCTAAGGAGCATACAGTAAAGTGAAGCCTATTTGGCGCAACAGTACCAGCCTATTACCGGGTACCCATTTGACAGCTGTGTAGATAGGGTGAAGCAATTGGAGTGATTTTCTTTTTTGCTTCGGGAAAAAACCCACAATTTTCGCTTGCAGGAATCGAACCGAAGACCCCTTGCTCTCCAGCGTAACGCTCTATCCAGAGAGTCACTGTGATTCACTGGTACCGCGCTGCATCCAGTTCTACAAACGATATTCGTGCTGACCCCGGTAGGATAAGGAACCAACCAGGACGCAAAAACTACTAGCACTGCTTTTTTTGAAAAGGAACACATTGAACACACTACGGTCAAGTCTTTGGTCTGAAGCAAATCGTTCTGAACCTGGCATTAAACCTGAAGTGAATGAAAAAATTGACAGTTGTGCTGAACAGTTTTAATATGAAAAAAAATTTCCTTGTCATACTGGACATTGGATACATGGCAGAAGTGAATGGCAGGAGATGGTATATAGCATCGCGTACATCTTTTAGACTTGCCACGATGGAAATGGCGGACACCAAAGCCACTTGGATAATGGCGTAGAGGTAATTTAAACTACGTGAGTCTTTTTCTTTACTGCTGGCATTTTCATGCCCACTCGTGTGGCTTGTGGCCAATTGCTTGGCATTTATTGAAGACTTTCTGAATCTGAAAGACTTCTTTAACATATAGGCCATGATAACAACGCACAGCAAAGTCAGAGTGATTGTGGCCGGCCTAATAACAAGACCGTTGGCAAAAAGAACAATCTTGCGTAATGTTTCATATTTTTCAATTATCTTAAATACAGCGGTATGGTCCCATGGTCCAATGGATATCCCATGGTCCATGGCATATCTTTGGTAATGGAAACGCAACATAGGTAATATAGCAATCAGACAATAGCTCCATATTACTATTAAAATGATGTGCGTCCTTAATTTAGTAAACATCCCTTTAAAGTGGAGAGGTTGAAGGACGCACAGACACCTTTGGACGGCCAGAAAGCATGTTAGCAGTGCGGTGGCCGTAAGAACAGCATCTAATATTTCGCCTGAGAAGACTGAGAAACGAGATTGAAACAAACGTTTGCCGAATAAACTAAATTTCGGGTGAATTGATGCCAGAGTTAAAAAGCGTTGTATTTGAACGTAGGGGTCAGCTAGCGCCAGGTTGAAAAATCCAATCGTGACGCTGTCGTCCAAACCAAGTCTCAGGAACGTGGTGACGGTTACAGCATTGAGAAAGCCCCCAATCAAGATGATCAAAATGGAAACAAAATCATAGATGGCCCGAGTCCTTGCATCATTACGTTCCGCATGAATAATAGAACGCAACCTTTGGCAAAGCGAAGTCGATGTTACAACAGGTTGGTCTGACAGGTCTGCAAAGGACAGGGGTGATGGCATGGACGGAGGAGGAATCAATAATCTGAAAACAATTAGAGAGACAATAAGTATTTGTTTCTTAATATTTAAAAAAACTAACTTAATTTTGTAAGTACGAATGCGAAAGCATTTGTACAAAGGCATCGTCCTTTTGATTCATTAGTCGTTTAGCCAAAAATATTATGATTCCTTTTCTTTGGTGCATCCATTTAATATTTTTAATGCCTTATCCCAATCATCGGATAATGCATGTACAATCAAATGAGGAAACTTGCTAGCAAATAAGAAAGCTATAGCTTGCCAACTTTATGCTCTCTTATTTTTATGTAATTTCTCTGTAGCTATTGTCTTAGAAATAAACCACAGAGAGGAAAGTTGCATGGGTTCAAGTCTGTTGGATGAAGTGAATCTCTTTTCCACTGATTTTGGTTTTAGATGCATAGCGTGGGTTCCGTCAAGCCTGTCTCTGAATGCCCTCATAGTTAGCGCATAGATTTTCCTCTGTGTTGTGCACGGCATGTCAGTTTTGATTAAAAATTACTTAAATCGAGGATTTTTTTAAAGTTTGGGTCCGAATCAAGTTAAATTAACTTTTTACTTTTTCTTTTCTTTTTTTAGCCATGATGAAATTTAACCGGAAAAATTGATCACAATCGGCAACGTGATATGAGCATAATGTGCTTTCACTTGTGGATTTTCTTTCTTTTGCCAAGGGTGATTCGTCCGCCAACTTGAAAACATCACAAAGTGAAGTAAAACTCAATCAATTCTTGTGACATTTGATGTATATGATGTCCATAGGTCTCTTTCAATTCAAACAAAATTAAGGCAAAGTCAGATTCATTTTGAAGATTGTAGAAACTTTTGGAGGGCTCCGTTTTTTCGTGGACACTTGTTATATAAATACAATTAGATGTGATGTGATCTTGCCATCGCTTGTCGCCACTGTCTAGAAGCCTATACCCCACTGCCTCAAGTTCTACAACCGATACTCATGCTCACCTGAGTCGAGTGGGATAAGAAAAGAAACACACCCAGAACTCAAGAATCTGCTGTCACTGCTTATTTGTAAATCATCCAAAACTCTTTGGTCAAGGCTTTGGTCCAAAGCAAATCGTTCTGAACCTAGCATTGAATCTGAAGTAAATGAAAAAATTGATAGTCGTGCTCAACAACAGTAGTAAGTCAAAGATTTGTTTGGTGGTACTTGAAATTGAAGTTTGAACCTTGGCAGGCCTCAAATCGATAAGACTGTAAATAGCATAGCGTACATCTTTTAGACTTGACACAATGAAGATGGCCGACACCAAAGCCACTTGGATAACGGCCTGTCGTTCTTTGGAATTGGAGTAGTGGTTATTTGAACGTGAGTCTTGTTCTTCTGTGCTGGCCTTATCATGTTCATTTGTGGACCTCGTGGTGGCCGTTTGCTTGACATTCGTTGATGAGTTTCTGAACTTGAACGATTTATTCAACACATATGCCATGACAAAAACACACAGCAAAGTGAGAGTGATGGTGGACGGGCGAATAACAAGACCGTTTGCACGCTGTAAAGCAACTCTAATTTTCTCAGGCTTGTCAAGCATACTCTTTTGAGCCATAAAGTCATCATTGGAGCGTGAGTGATACATGATATATCGCATTACAGAGAAATGCAGTGAGGGTAGTACAGTATTTATCAGACAGTAGCTCCATATCAATTTTAAAATTATGCGGGTCCTTAGTTTGGTAAACACCCCTTTAAAGTGGAGAGGTCGGAGTACGCACAGACACCTTTGGACGGGCAGAAAACGTGTTAGCAACCCATTTAGCGCAACATTTACCAGCCTATTGCCAGGTGCCCTTTTGGCACCTGAGTAGGGTGAAGCAATTGGAGTAAATTTTCTTGCTTCAGGAAAAAAAAACCACAATGGTCGCTGACAGGAATCGAACCCAAAAACCCTTGGTCTCATGCCCAACGCTCTATCCACTGAGCCAATGTGCCTCATATGCATAAATACCTATATATCTGGATATAGTTTGTCTTCAGCATACCAGAAATTTTCTTAGCTTTCCAATTGTGTTGGAAATAAGTCAATATCGCCAACAGAAATGAAGTTAGAGGTGTTAAATCACTGGCCAATTGAATATGAAACTCAGTTTAACTTTCTAAAAGGCAGGACTTGAAAATATAAAATGCCTTACAGAGTTATTGGCCATGGCTGTGACGTGCAGAAAGGCCGCCGTTCCGTCCATCGCCATGATGGTTCGGAGCGTAGACTTTTCAAATCCCCGTTTTCTTATTCTTATAAAAAAAAGAATTGCATTGATGTCGCTCTGCTTGTATAAGGTAGTGCGGATGGGCATGGGATCGGGTGGGTGAGGATAATAACAATAAATATAATATACAATAACACTAATAATACCAATTAATTGGACCCAATAAAAAAAAATTAGCCATATTTGGCTTGGGATGGCACTACTTGTATGGGCCTATAGCCAATGCTGGGTTGTGGTGACATGGGTACGGTATCGAATTTTTGGCAGGGTTTGCGTTCAGGGGATGAGTGTTTGGGGGGAGATGGGAGGGGAAAAGCTTAGTATCGATACTAAGGTAAGGTGTATGTAGGCTACACAATTATTATCATGTTCAGAGAAGTTAAGTAGACCCGAACTCTTGGCACCTTAACTACTGAAAATAGATTTGGTCATGGCATTACTGTGTGTTTGTTGTGTGTGTGAGTGGTGGGATTGATAGATTGATATATATATATATATATATATATATATATATATATAATGAGAGAGAATGACAGAAAGAAAGAGAGAGAGAGAGGGGAGAGAGAGAGAGAGAGAGAGATACAGAGACAGAAAGGGACAGACAGACTGGCTGACAGATAGACTGACAGACAGACAGATAGACAGACAGACAGCCAGACAGACAGACAGCGAGACAGACAGACAGACAAAAAATGTGGAAGTCAAGATAAAACGCATTGGACAAGAAAGAACCAAAACAACATGAAGTGGGCCAGAGTCATACAAGAAAATAAAGAAAGTAACAGTAAGAGAGTTTGGGCATAAAAACAAGACGGGAAAATATAAAGCGGACAGAAGGAAACTCGAGCAACTGCAACTACAAACTACATCGAATGGAGAATAAATGAAAGAGAGAGACACAAATTTACGGGAGATGAAAGGAGAAAGATATTTGAACGTTCTATTTTTTGTAACGCTTGAAGACAGGCGTAGATCACAAGTCTGGAGCGGAGGTCAAAACAATCAATGTTCACCTACTTGGGACTCGTGTTGGGCTTTTATGTCTGCGTACTGCTATTGTCATCAAAACGGCCACTTAAACGCTGTGCCAGTCATTTTCTTTGAATGGCACAAAGACTTGTAACTCCCCTTATTTATTTTTACCTGGCTTCTTCTTTGGTGCAAGGCATACCTGCCTTTATTACGCATGCATCGCTGCTAGGTGGATTTGTAGGTGTGTGTGTGTATATATATGTGTGTATTTGTGTGTGTGAGTGAGTGTGTGTTTGTGTGTGTGTGCGTGTGTGTGTGTCTGTGTGTGTGTGTGTGTGGTCGGCCAGGCTCGAGTCATAAGCACAAAGTTGTTCACTGGCAGCTTTCACGGTTTCAAAAGTTCAAAACTATTCGGAATTCGGATAAGCGGAACCGGTGAATTTTGCAGCAAACTTGGATATTATACTCAATGTAAGTGTTGAGAATTGACTTGGGTACACCTTCAAACTTGCTGTGCGACTGAGTCAACAATTTTGTGAAAATCTTGATTTAAATTTTCTTCACAACACTTTTCTTAACCTTTGCTTCTTTAATTCTTATTGCGTCAACTGTTTTCTAAGAAGAGTCGACTCACTTAACCACAACGGGTATCTTAATCAAATTGTGGTTCCCACTCTGCTTTCTGTGTGTGTGTGTGTGTGTGTGTGTGTGTGTGTGAGAGAGAGAGAGAGAGAGAGAGAGAGAGAGGGGGGGGAGGAGAATGTGAGAGGGGGATAGAAAGAGAGAGACAGAGAGATGGGAGGGAGAAGCCGGGTATAGACAGACAGATGGACAAGGACCGCAAAGTCAGACAAACAGACTGACAGACGGACAGGCAAACAGAAAGATAAATTAGGGTAAAACCAGTCAGTCTGTCATTGGACTAAATAAATCGAGACAAGAACAGTGACAGACAGAGACAAAATGGAAAAAAAAAAAATTCTAAGCCAACAGTGTTGTGGCAAAATGTTCATTACATTAAGCGCATGTCATATCAAATGCGTCGAGCATTATGATCAAATTCTTAAACATCATCAATGCTAAAAAATAAATTAATATAAAAATACATAAAATAATTTAAGAACATTGAAAGGGAAAGAAAATGATTCTGTCCTAAACACGCCGATGAAGAATTTCCAAACAACAAGACAGACAAGACCACAAGCCAACTATGGCTGACAGTGCCTGAACGCCTGCTGTGAAATTGAAAGCGTCATGAAATCAAATCAACACGCCGAGGAGGGTAGAGAGACCTTAACTTCAAATGAGCATAATAACAATGAGGGAGATTTGATTCTCATATTCACTCAAGAAACGCCAAAAATAAAGCATAATAAAAATATTAAAAGAGAGAAATGTTATCCATGAAAAGGCCACACACTGGAAATGAAGATTTTCCGTTGAAGCGGAACCTGACAAAATTATTCCTGGGATCTAATCAATAAGGTGCCAACTGTTTTTTCACGTGAATATAATCACAACTATAGTAACAAGGGATTATGTTTGGACTTTATAATAATATATACATTTATGAGATCTTTGCGTACATTCTAAATGTCTTTGGAAAGCATACGTAATAATGAAAGTCATTATCAGCCTTCATCACCCAGGAATGGGTAAAGACCACCGAGAAAGGCCCTCCATCTTCCAAAGCAATCGCCTCCTCCACCCTCCCCCCCCCTTTCATCCCACCGCCCTGCCTCTCCAATCGAGCTCCATTTCCTTTGAATCTATGTCCAGTTCGTGTCACGAGAATCGACCGTGGTGATGCAATTATTGATGCAATTACTTTAACATTTTCTTGATCTACATAACATATGTTGATCTTGAGCTTGGTCTAGAAATAAAGTTGCCATTAATTTCAGAGAAATTAGTAACTGTAACGTACATTGTTAACACTTAGTGACTTCAATTCGGGAATTGTCACTCAAGACCTGGTGATCAAACATTTGAAAAGAGACTTTTGTTTTTATGCTACTCTAATGGATTAATTGGTGAAAGGAGGTCCACACCATAGTAAGACATTGGAGATTTCGACGAGAAATAAATGTACACCACTTATATAAAAATGCTAGGTAGAGATGGTGTGTTGACAAGGATACGCAACCAAACGAGTTTGGCAGCTGATTTATAAATTAATAGATTAGAATAGATTCAAAATGCCTACTAAGTTGTTGTTTTTGTTGCAGTTGTTGGTGGTGGTTTTTTATTTTTATTTTTTTTTGTTTATTGTTGTTGTTTTGTGTCAATCCGTGATGCTTGACTATTTGGATTGAGCCGCACAAAAACAAAACCTTTTTTTGCAGACAGCCAAACAGTTCCAAGGCCAGCATCTCAATACGGCCAGGATTTCAGTAAAACTTAATGTTTTCGAAAACAACCAAACAATTCCACGAGCAGAATCACACTCAGACTAAAATATTTTGAACATAAAGACGGAATTCAAATAGAAACAAAAGTGTTATTGTATTGACTTGGTGATTTAATCACCATTTATTTCCGCCGTTCACAAATGAATTGAAAATAACTGTAACAATAAATACATCTTAAGGCATCACCGAATGGTACAAATTTAACTTACAGGCATTAGGCTTTACGTAAAATACGCAATGTGCGGTAGATTGTATTCCGAACAGAAGTCACCTTCTGAAGGATTTGCAATTCAGCTTGTGTGGTGATGAAAACGCAAGAGTGAGGTCACAGCCACAGCAGTCCTCCTTGGCCGGTGTGCGGAACGAGCCAGCACATATTATTAAGATCGGAGCAAAATTCGACTAGGGCCATTTCATTGGAGCTCTTAAATAACACACACCGACAAAGTGGAAAGGCGCCTCTGAGTGGATGAAGCCTCGGCGGCGGAGTAATATTCGGAAGACTCAAGTGCGGTGCAGTGGAACTCAACAAGTAGTTCCCAATCAGCGGGGGGTAATGGAGCGATACCACGTGGTCTGAGCCCCAGAAAAAGGACGTGGGCTAGAAATGGTTGGACAGGAAGCACTTGAGGCACGTGGGGAGCTGGCAGCCCAAAGGAAACAAATTTGTGGTGGTGATGGCGGCAATCGGTACGACAACAGCAACAACGAGCAAGAACAACAGTAACATGAAGAACAACAGTGGCCATGACTTGACAAGCGCTCAGGGAATGAAAATCCTATAACCTTCTTCATTGGGTGGGCTTCGTTTCCTTTTTTTAAATTTTGATTGGACTTGGTAGAAAAAACACAACAACAGCAAAACAAAATCTATTTTTCAGGACAATGAATGGCCAGCTATTTGACAACCGCTTGAAGATCAAACCGTTTTCAGCGCGTCACTGATTACATAGGTCAAGGGTGTTAGTGGAGGTGTAATGGAATTACAGACGCACTTTTCGTCGGGCAATTTAGGGACACGACTAATCCGGGTTTTGAAATGCTGCCTCTACATCACCGACTCTTTCCCCTGCTTCTTTCCCGATTCTACCAGAAAAAGCGAATCTTGCCCATCGGCGATATTCTTGTTGGCTTTTTATACTTGGTACTTTGTTGCTGCATTTTGTATTTTTTTTTTCTTTTGTTGGTTTTTTTGTTGTTGTTGTTGTTTTTTTTGTCACGGAAAGGAGTTCAGGCCGACTTTCTCCTTTTTCTATTCGTTCTTTCACATGATTTGTCTTTGCACGGAGGTGATGCTATACTTGTAGACTTTAAATGCCAACCAGATAAGGGTCCCGAAGAAGATAAAGTACTTGTAGATATATAGGGTGGGCTAAAAAAAAATGGCGTAGGACTTTGGTTGGCCACAAAATGTAAACTATGAAACAAACATTATTCAAAAATTCACACAATAAAGTAACAGTCTTAATTTCCATCGCATACCAGATTTCACAAGAATCCATTGAGTGGATTTTAAATAATCCGCTTTTAATAAAAAATGGTTTGAAAAATGAATATCGAAATAAAAGTTGGCAAATGTTCTTACTGTTTTGTGTTAATTATGGAAGTGATACGAACGATAAGGTCGCTATCAAGAGTTTATCTTGTTGGCTCAAATTAGTGTTGATTCTCAATTTAGATTTAGAATCTAGATCTAGATCTAAATCATAATTTACAGTTTAGATCTAAAACTTTAGGTACATGTTTAGACCTACGATTCAGGTTATTTCTTTGAAGAATGGGATACTGTCAGGTAGGCAGTAATCTTGAGTCGTCTGCTCTCGTTATAAATAGTTCTGAGTATCGAAGTACGAATGTGTCATTGAAAGTTTTGCCTATCAGCCATCACAGTCTAGCTATAAGCCACTGAGCACAAGAAATATGTCGATATTTGGCCCATTGGTAGCATCGCAATAAAAAAATTCGATCTCGTCTATAATTCTTAATGGATTTATATATTTGTCACACTAAGGTACAACTATTATTTTCTAGATCTATGCCAAATTTCAATGTCCTCTCAAAACGGGATGGGGGAGTATAGGGCATCAAAGTTCATACGCTTTTTTTCTTTTTTTAGCCCATCCGATATAATTAGCCAGATAAACTTTTTGAGAGAAGGTGATATACTTCATTCTAGACTATAAGAGCCACCACCCCCAATACACCTGAAAATAATTTGGTGCCTATACTCTGAACTCTTTTTGTTTTTCATTGTGTGTCTGTCCGTTGTTTCTTAATCCCATTATGTATATCAAAAGACTAGCAATCAAAGCCCCCTTCCCCCCTCCCCAATCTCCTTGACACCAATAATCAATATGTCAGTTTGTGTGTTTTTTTTTTTTATTCCTGCCCCATTGACTTGTTCCTGCATTCAGACTTTATATCAAGATAAGGCGTGCGGATATGGCTTTTATAGACACCCATAAGGATGCGTTTGTTTGCTTTTTGAGTATTAGTGACTTGATTTAATCGTTTTTTCATGTCTTGTTCATCGGAGCAAGGCGCCTCAGCAATTTCGATGAACTTCCTTGCCATTCTTCTCCTAAATGTGCGGGTTTGATTTAGGGATCTTAATATGTTCTCTTAAATAATATATCTTTTACTCCAATTTGGTCATTTAGAGATATATGGGCATATTGTGGTCAAAAAGTTATATCGTGCTTAAGCCGTTATATCTGCTCGTGACACACGAAGATTTAAGTCGTGCTCGTGCCGAAATATGGGCCCTTGGACCCAAAAAGATTTAAACGTGCCAAAATATGGGCCCTTGGTCCCAAAAAGAGTTAAACGTGCCGAAATATGGGCCCTTGGTCCCAAAAAGAGTTAAACTCCAAAACAGCATCACGCTTCTCCGTCTTCCTTCATCTCGCCCTTTTCATCGACCTCCATTTTATTTGGTTTTCTCTTTCCTTCTTTCTTTCCTTCTTTCTTTCCTTCTATTTTTTTCTTTTCTTTCTTTTCCTTTCTTTTTTTATCGTCCAAAGCAACCATTTCCCCCATACTAACGAGAGTGGCAGCCAGTAATATCCCATCGACATTTTGTCCAAATCGCTGGCGACAACTTAAAACGCTTTGATGCCCGTGGATTAGGCCTCTCAGACAGACAGGCCTATGCTGGTGGGCTCCGCGAAGGACCCCTAGGAGATGCAGGCAGGTGTGATGAATGGTTAAAGGATGGATGAATGGATGGATGGATGGATGGACGGATGGGTGTGTGGATGGGTGGATGGATGGATAGATGGATGGTTTTGTGGATGGATGGGTGGATGGATGGGTGGATGGATGGATGGATAGATGGATGGGTGGATGGATGGATGGATAGATGGATGGATGGGTGGATGGATGGATGGATGGGTGTTAATGGGATGTGTGGATGGATGAATGAGTGGATAAGGGAAAGGATGGGTGAATGGGCGAGTGGATAGATTGATGATTGGATAAGAAGATGGAAAAATCACAAGATGAATAGTGAGATTGATAAATAGATGAATAGAATGATAGATGGACAGTAGATGGATGAATCGCTGGATATGAATTAAAGGATAAAAGGGTGGGTAAATGGCAGATTGAATGATGACATTAATGGATAGATAGATTATTTAGACGGAGGGATGAACGGACATATGAATAGAAAGATGGACAGATGGTGGTAGATGGGCCAATCGATAGAGAAAAAAAAAATGAAAGGTAAGATTAAAACAGAAGTATTGTAAAGTACCTGTCTATTGTATGAGGAATGTACCTCTAGGTGGGGTTGACAAGTTCAAGGCCGACTGCTGATATGGGAGTGAAAAGTTGGATGGAAAGAGCTAGTGCAGACTAGCAGGAACCTAGATTAACCTTGTGAGCGCTAATCCCTTAACGAAATGAATATTGTTGAAAGAGCCTACTTGTCCAATTCTGGGACATGAATTTCAAACGACCTGTCAATGAAAATCCACTGTCTTTGTATGAACTTCCTATTAGACGTATGATTTAACTGTGTCTGGTCAGACTGATTCTTTATAATGTTTATGTTTGTCATTGTAACAATGGTTTGCAAAGAAGTAGTTAAACTTATCTTAAGGCGGCCCTAGGCATCAAAGAAAAGGAATGGGCGAGTTGAGAGTCAAGGATTGGGAATGGGCGAATTGAGAGTCAAAGATTGGGAATGGGCGAGTTGGGAGTCAAGGAAAGGGAATGGGCGAGTCGAGAGCCAAGGAAAAGGAATGAGCGAGTTGGGAGTCAAGGAAATGGAATGGGCGCATTGGTAGTCAAGAAAAATGGAATGGGCGAGTTGGTAGTCAAGAAAAATGGAATGGGCGAGTTGGGAGTCAAGGAAATGGAATGGGCGAGTTGGGAGTCAAGGAAATGGAATGGGCGAGTTGGGAGTCAAGGATTGGGAATGGGTGAATTGAGAGTCCCCGATGAAACAATGCAATAGAGTGGTGGATGGAAGACAAGGTGAAAATGGCTCGGTTGGGGCGGGGAGCATGTTTGTACATGCTATAGCAAAAAGTAAGATGCCTTGACGTGTGTCTCAACGTTATCCCCTAGTGCTGAGGATGACGTCATGAAGTGGAAACATGGCAAAGACAGGTTTGGGTTCTTGGGTTCCAAACAAGCTCTCTCTCTCTCTCTCTCTCTCTCTCTCTCTCTCTCTCTCTCTCTCTCTCTCTCTCTCTCTCTCTCTCTCT
>JBCHJU010006349.1:0-12278 GCA_039654505.1 Plocamopherus imperialis | reverse complement strand
TGAGTTTTAGAGTAGGGTCAACTTGAGATATGTCTTTATTGAGGACTGTGGCAATGGTCGTGATTGGCCGTCCTCTACAATTGCTTCCAAATTTGGTGAAATAGAACTGCATGGCTTTATTATCAGGGATGTCTTTGTTTCTTCTCAGGATATGTCCAAATAGGCGCCATCGACTTTGGGTTATAAACATGGAGAGAGGCTTTTCATTGCATTTTCCGCATAATGATGTGTTCGATATTTTGACAGGCTAGTATATGTTGAGGACTTGCTGCAGTTGTTTTCTATGGAAGGCGTCCAGTTTTCTCATCTCTGTTTGTGTCAGCGCCCATGTACCACAATTGTATGTGAGGATTGATTTCACGAGTGCTCTGTAATAATTTTATTCTCACATTTACTTTAATTTTGTCCGCTCTTATACATAGGCTCTTAAGTTTGTGTAGGGCGACAACTGATAGCTTTTTTCTTCATTCTACGTAATACAGAAGGTATAGGGTCATCATAAATACATGAAATATCCAAGAATATTTTATTATTGCTTTTCATTCCCTTGTAAGAAGTTTTTTTTTAAGTGGGAGGGTATGTGCTTTGCTGAATGTAAGTAATGTTTTCAACAAACCTTATTGCAATAATCAACATATGTAGTATTGCAAGAGCATTCAAGGCTACATTTAAATCCGTAGAATCCCTCTTCACATTCTGAAAAGGAATTAATTGATTTTAATGATTTAGTTAACCTCAAAAATCTTGTTCTATTTTTTAAATATTCATCATCAAAAAACTGTTCTATTGATAAAAATAATACAAATGAGGCAGGTTGGAATTTGATTAATGATCATCAATATAATAATGAGTTCCATGATCATAAGCTAATAACATTTCATTGCAAATGTAGTAATTCCATATTGGCCTATTTTTAGCTCATGTTAAAACTTCACTGAAAAATAATGACTTCTTAAGTGTAATGGGACATTGTGAAAATACTTGCAGAAAAATGTGACAAAAACAGCTAAAAAAAAACAAAAACAAAGAAATGTTGGCCTCAAATATGTGAAACAACATTTATATTTTAAAAGCACACAAAAACATAAAGGTTTGTTTAAAAACTATTATTCAAGATACAAAAATAAAATAGACATTTGAAAAACAAAGTAAAATTAATAAAACAAACAAAAATTAAAAAAAAGAAAAAAATAATTCCAAAAACACAAGAAAATTATTTACTAAAACTTAAATAATTTTATTTATTAAAATTTTTTTTCCAGATAGAACGCCAAAGACAAGAAGACTCTCGCCCTTATGTACAGTAAACAGTCACAGCGGTCCCGAAGAAATCGCTACATTTGAATTGAAAGCTGACCATTCTATGGAAAATAGCAAAATAGATGAAATGTCCTAACATGCGTACCTTGGCATTCTAGACTAGCGTTCTTGAAATAGCCATCAAAACATTGGCACTCGAAAGAGCCGGCAGAGTTTAGACATTCTGAATGGGCCGTACAATTTGCTGCCAGCACACCTAACACTGTGCATTCATCAATGTCAGTGTCACACATGTTTCCTTCCCATCCATCTAAGCATGTACAGTTTCCATTAATCTGTACATTAGAGAAAAAATTGGTGAGAAAAAACGGCACCCACTGTCAAACTGAATGTCCATTCCTTATTTATTTAAGAACAGCTGATTTGCAATAGCACACTTTGTGGACCGGTAAATTAGGCAAATGCAAAAACTAAGTTTAACAAAAAGCAAGAAAAAGAAAACAATGGATCCGCATAACTTATAGAAACATATCCTGTAGAGACATCATATTTGAAATAAATATCATACATCTCAGATGGCACATAACGGTCATAGACTTTAAAGCGGGTAAATACAAATTGTGCATATAAATTGGTTTGCTGAAACAAACAAATACAATTTTGTCACAGTTAGATTATAGTACTGAACAAACCTTGTCACAATAGTCTACGTTTGTGGTGTTGCAAAGACAGATCTGGCTGCAGTTAAATCCAAAGAAGCCCTCGTCACATTCTGAAGAGTCACACAGTGTATTGTCATAGGAATGCAGGTTTAAAACTGATGAACTTCAAAATTGTGACTATGTGAAACGTCGTTCATGTTAAGTGCAAAAGTAAATGTCTACTCTAGTATATCTTAAACTAAGAGCAATAAAGGACTTAAATGCTA
Organism: Plocamopherus imperialis; assembly: GCA_039654505.1. Lineage (NCBI taxonomy): Eukaryota > Metazoa > Mollusca > Gastropoda > Nudibranchia > Polyceridae > Plocamopherus > Plocamopherus imperialis. The sequence goes on along the minus strand of JBCHJU010006349.1, from coordinate 10,090 downwards.
CCAGATATAATCATATGGCAATTTGAAATGTTTATGATTCCACTCGCTAAAAACGCACAAGTATATCAAACTCTTGCTGGCTGCTGTATAGTATTGGAGCACTGTACAAATATGCTTTCAAACCCTAGTTGCAGGGTCCTATACCTTTTTTAACATTCTATTGACAGTTGCAGTGCTCCAGAAGAAAATGTCAGAGATTACTATCACCACATTTAAACACAAAGCAGGCCAAAATATTAAAAAGACTGAAATGTATGAATTGTCCTAAAAGTGTACCTTGGCATTCTAGACTAGCGTTTTTGAAATAGCCATCAAGACATTGACACTCGAAAGAGCCAGCAGAGTTTAGACATTCCGAATTGGCAGTACAATTAGCTGCCAGAGCCCCTGCCTCTGTGCATTCATCAATGTCAGTCTCGCATATGTCTCCTTCCCATCCATCTAGGCATGCACAGTTTCCATCAGTCTGTATATCAGAAAATAACATTTGTGAGGAAAAAGGGCGCCCGGTGTCAAACTGAAAGTCCATTCGTTTTTGTAAAAATGCATATATTTTCTGAACAGCTGCTTTGCAATAACACATTTTGTGGACTTGTAAATTAAGGAAAAATAAAAGCGATGTATGACAAAAGAAGAAGAAAAAGAAAACATGGGTCCGCATGGCTTGGAGAAAACATGTCCAGTAGAGACATTAATACGCAACCTATGGGTCCTGTATATATTCGCCCAGCTAGGTTGAGGCTGCCACATGCGTTGCCTGCGGGTCCCGTATTTATGCGTTGACGGCCATGCTGGCCTTGCCCCTATGCTACCTGCTGGTCCTGGAGGCTAGACAGCATGTAGCCCTTATACTTTATACCAGGGCAGACATAACTTTAAAGTAGACTTATTCTTACAGCTTATAATGAAAACCCAAATGACAAAGCTGATGATAACAATAACAACAATAATAATTGTAACAAATAATCATTAATCATCATAATCACAACAACAAAGGACAATGTCAATAGCACATTAAGCACTATTTGTGGTAGAAAGTGCATAATAATCAGAAAATCAACCAGGATGATCAGTCACTCATTTCTATGCTTGAAAAATCTAAATGTGGGGGTTCTTTGATGTAAACTTTGATTGCAAAACAGATTCAAAATACAAAACCCCTAACATTAACGTAACCATTTGAACTCATGACAGACCACGCAGCATCAGTTCAGGCATTGGTCTGTGGCTTGACTAGCCCACTGGGGCATTCCCGCAAGTAGCGAAAGTGGGCCGAAGGTCGCGAATCACTGGCAAGCAGTAGTGGTTGATGTCACTTTTGAAATAAATATCATACAAAATCCCAGATGGCACATAATGGCCAAAGATCTCAAAATGGGCAAAAAATACATATATATTGGGTTGCTGTGACAAACGAATACAATATGTCATGGTTAGATTATAGTACTGAACAAACCTTGTCGCAATAGTCTACGTTGGTGGTGTTGCAAAGACAGATCTGGCTGCAGTTAAATCCAAAGAAGCCCTCATCACATTCTGAAGAGTCACACAGTGTTTTGTCATAGGAATGCAGGTTTAAAACCAATGAACTTCAAAATTGTGACTATGTGAAACGTCGTTCATGTTAGATGCAAAAGTAAATATCTACTCTAGTATATCTTAAACTAAGAGCAATAAAGGACTTAAATAAATGCTACCAGATATAATCATATGGCAATTTGAAATATTTATGATTCCACTCGCTAAAAACGCACAAGTATATCAAACTCTTGCTGGCTGCTGCTGTATAGAATGGAAGCACTGTACAAATATATGCTTTCAAACCCTAGTTGCAGGGGTCCTATACCTTTTTTAACATACTGTTGACAGTCACAGTGCTCCAGAAGAAAATGTAAGAGATTACTATCACCACATTTAAACACAAGGCTGGCCAAAATATTAAAAAGACTGAAATGTATGAATTGTCCTTAAAAGTGTACCTTGGCATTCTAGACTAGAATTCTCGAAAAAACCATCAAGACATTGACATTCGAAAGAGCCAGCAGAGTTTAGACATTCTGAATTGGCCGTGCAATTTGCTGCCAGATCCCCTAACTCTGTGCATTCATCAATGTCAGTCTCGCATATGTCTCCTTCCCATCCATCTAGGCATGTACAGTTTCCATCAGTCTGTATATTGGAAAGCAAATTGGTGAGGAGAAAGGGAACCTTGTATCAAACTGAAATCCTATTCTTATTTGTAACATTGCATTCATCCCTATAAGACCATTTTTTGAAGCAGCAGATTTTATTTACCACTTTAGTAAGTAAATGACCTATGTATGATGAACGAAGACAGAAAACCATATAGAAAGCATGCACATAGCTTCCAGAAAACATGTCAAAAAGAGACATCCTCGTGCCATTAAAAAAAAAAAAAAAGCATTATTGTTGTTATCATTCCAGCTGCTCTTGGGGTTTTGCACTTCAGCTGTTTCATGCAGATACATTGGCAGGTCATTTTTAATTGGTCACTGTTGGTGTAGAGAGTGTTCTCAATTGTAGGAGTGGTGGGAAAATAAAAAGCAGATATCTCACATGGCACATAATAACCACAAATGGTCAGTTTGTGAATACAAATAGGTTACTGTAAAAATAAATACAATTTAACGTAGTTTACATATTGTACTCAACAAACCTTGTTGCAGTAGAGTAAGTTTGTGGTATTGCAAAGACAGGGCTGGCTGCAGTTAAATCCGTAGAAGCCCTCGTGACATTCTGAAGAATTACACATTGAACGCATATCGGACTTAGATTAATCTACCACACATAATAATATGGCCAATTAAAATATTTATGTTTCCTGTCACTAGAAACCTTCAAGTGTGTTAAACTATTGCTGGATGCCATATAGTTTACAATGTTTTTGACAAACAGCTAAAAAAAGAAACTGATACACTTCTGGTTAAATTCATCCTAAAGCATCAGAACTCCTTTTGGAAGTGACAAATACTAATATTTTATATTTCAAAAAGTAACCTTTAATAATTATATCTAATGAGTAGAAGAGTAATATGTTGCCAAACATCAGAGAGAAGTGTCTGATATCAATCAAAAGGAAACAAATAAAAATCAGTATACATTGAGGTATGATTCAATAATAGGAGACAAAAGAAACAGACAATTAAAACTTGACATACCATTACAAAGCTCTCCAATCTCGTGAAAGCCATCATAACATGTGCAGGTGAATGTTCCCTCTTCATTAATACATTCAGAATTATTTGGACAGATGGCAGCCATCTCACCCACAACAGTACACTCATCGATGTCATCATCACAGGTATCTCCCTCCCATCCAATTTGGCATGTGCAGTTTCCATTGGTCTTTACATTAGGAAGAAATGTTGGAGGCAAGCATAAAGAGAAGCGGAGAAGACTGAATTTGTTGATATCATCAATGTGGTTAAGTTGTAAATATAGTATTACAAACTAACAAGATGGCAAATTCAGTCCTAGAGCACAGAGTTTCCACAGTGGTCTTAGTCAATATATTGTAGACATCGTTGATGTATAACCTCATTTTAAATTCTTTTTTTTTATTATCATAGGGAGCAATTTTATTACTCCAAAGCAGAATTGTACCATTGCTATGCACTCCAAAATGGGTCTAGGCAAAAACTTGCCAAATTTACATAGAGACATACAATGAAATGGTGTTGTGAAAGGATTGTTGAACACTTTATGATGTTATTGTAATTAACAGGGCTACATTTAGAAAGGAATGTACATCAAACATGCAATACTAGTATTGTATTTTGTGGTCCTTTGGAAACTAATTCATGTAAATTTACATGTATGGCTGAGAGTTTAAGCTAAGTTGTAGACAAACCTTGTTGCAAGAAATGTAGTTTGTAGTATTGCAAGCACATTCAAGACTGCAGTTATATCCATAGAAACCATCGTCACATTCTGAAGAGTTATGAAAGATATAAAACATAGCTGCTTTTGTTTAACTTTTTAATTCGGTCAAAAATTGGTCAATTTGTCTTTCCATCACAGGAGAGGCCAATGAAAGGTTAAATAGCAATGTCTTGACATGCATTGGTTGCCAAATGGGATTATAAAGAGAGTAAAAAGACAGCATTGTCTTCAAATATTTTAAATCACTTGGATCTGACAAAGCTTATGTCAAAACAATAATTATTCCAATAACAAAAGCTGTGAAATGTAAAAATAACATTGGAATGTTATTATTAATGTATTGTTCAGTGCAGACTTTTATAAAAATTTTGCTTAAAATACATGCATCATTGTTAAAAACCTTGGAATTTATCTTGACTCTAATCTGTCTATGTCAAAGCAAATCAGCCATGTCATGAAATGTATCTACCTTGATTTGAGAAGAATTAACCAAATCAGACATCTTATCTCTGTTGAAATAGCCCAGATGCTTGCCACATCGCTCATAATGTCAAGGCTCGACTATTGTAATTCTGTTCTGGCAGGGATCACCGGAAACTTCACAAAGAAATTGCAGGTAGCCCAGAATAATGCAGCCAGGGTTGTATTGAGAAGCAAGAAACGATGCCATGCATCTCCCTTGCTGACAAGATTGCATTGGCTTCCAGTTGAGAAGCGTATATCTTATAAGATGGCAACACTGTGTTATAAGTGCCTGAATGGCCTAGACCCATCTTATTTGTCCGATCTTTTGACTTCCTATGCCCCATCCCATCAGCTAAGGTCCTCATCTGACACTAGCATGCTAACAGTGCCCAGAGCAAACTATAAAGTTATTGGGGAAAGGCAATCTGCCTGTTTTGCTCCCAAACTCTGGAACTCGTTGCCGAAGAACATACGAGAGTCCAAAACCGTGACTGCATTTAAGAGAGCTTGAAAAACACATATTTTCTTACTATAGCTTATTTGTATGCCTTTACATGGTATATATTCACCCATCTGTAAAAATTGTTTATTGTTGTAGCTCATTTAATTTGCTGTATAGCTCCCTTAGTTATCTTATAATTGAATGTATTAAATGTTTATTTGAATTGTTTGTATCTGCGGTCAGAGCCTGTACTTGTATGGGGTTAGACGCACTATAAAAGCCATATATTATTATTATTATTATTACCCCATGGTCAGTCCAATTGTAGCAAGAGTATCAAAGGTGATCCAATACTGAAAGAAGTCTCGCGATCGTGCGATCATAAATGCTGTTTGTCTCTCTCTCATTTCATTTTGCATTGCCAACTGCCTCTCCATCTAAAATGCAGAAAAACATAAAGCAAGTAGGCCTACAAATAGTTTACTATTAATAATGGACATGAAAAGAGAAACATAAAAAACTGTGGTACAAATAATGTAAAGTGGTTGGTTTGATTTGAGTTTGAGTGAAAAATGATTCACTCCAACCAGCAACATCAATGTGATCCTGAAATTTGAAACTGAAGTTCCGTTTATTTAAAAGGAATCTCCTTATTTTTTGTAACTCTCAAGCATGACTCACAAAATGTCAAAAGTACACCAACTTCATGAAAAATTTAAATGAGTACAATAAAAACCGGTCATCTCTTTTTCTGTAGATTTATACTTTTAATGTTTTCCAAAGAATTTGTGATACCCCACTGAATACATAGATGTCAGGGGCGAACAAAGGGCGAAGTAAAGTAAAAGTTAAATTGCATTTTAGTGCTTATCCAGAGCACAGCCATTAGTAAGTACTTCAAAATTACTTCCCCAGTCAGTAGCAAACACATATGTGTACCACATAAAAAAATAAAATAAAATAAATATTGCATTTATATAGCACTTTTCGCCAATGCCTCTAAGCGCTTTACAATACATTTATTCCCCCAGCAGGCATGCCCCGCGGGGAACATATGGTAAAGTGCAGCCCATTTGGTGCAACATTTACCAGCCTATTGCCAGGTACCCCTTTGTTACCTGGGTAGGGTGAAGCAATTGGAGTATATTTTCTTGCTTAAGGAAAAAACACAACGGTCGCTGGCAGGAATCGAACCCAAGACCCCTTGGTCTCAAGCCCACCGCTCTATCCATTGAGCCACTGTGCCTCAGAATAACATGAATAACGCATGTGTCACAGGTGGTTTTGAACCCGCCACCTCTCGGTCCGTCGAACAACGCTCTACTGCTTTACCACAGAGCCCATACAAACCGCCAGTGGCAAGAGGCACCCAGTGTTTTTATGTCATAAGTGACAATGTATTTACTTACTTACTTAGCGCGTGTGTCTTCTAAGTATGGGTGCTTGCGAGCGTGTAATTTACGGCCGTCATAATCTCTTTGTATTGCTTAGTTCACTTTATTGTCTCTTGTATGGCGCTTAGAGCTTTTATTATATAAGATTATGCGCCTTATAAATGTATGTATTTATATATATATACATATATTATACAGATGTAAATAGGTTTTAAACTCACAGTTCTGTAGTATGAAACAGACAAGATTTAATTTATCACTTTCTGAAGAGAGTGTGAGTCTTGCAGAATGCTTTCCCAGCCAAAGCTGTACCCATTTTCACCTGGCTCAAATGAAGCAACAGTAGTAAATTTTCTTCCTTCTAATAAGGAAAAAAATTGCAGGACTCACTTGGAGGAGTCAAACCTATGACCTGTCTGTGCACAGTCTGATGCACTGCCTCTATGACACGGCACTCCCTATTTTGATGGTTTCAACATTTTGTCTATTTGAGATTATAAATAGTAGATATTTGGTGTAGTGCAAATGACTGAAATTCATTAATTTCAGATATCAGATATAATTTCATGTTTGTTAAAATTTATAAAATTTTGCACTGTAATGACAATAAGCCCATTTCGGTTATCTTGAAAGGGAATTCATACCATATGTTAAAAAGAACTCCTTCAGCCACTCTTCTTCTTTTACTACAGGCCCTAACTGTAGCCACCCAAAAATGCCATAAGGCAGTTGTGATGACTCTTCTAGATGCTGGAGCAGACGTCAACATCAAGCACAGGGACAAACTGACTGTCAAAGACTTGGCAGCACACCTTCCAACAGACGAGGTTAGCAACTTTTATATGCCATGAATCATGATCCCCCAGTTCTTTTTTTTTTAAACAGAAGATGAGGCAGTGTGAGAATCATATGTGATTGAATTTTGATACATAAAACGAAATTTCAGGACAATGAAAAGAAAGGATCAAGGAGCTTACTATTTCATGGAAAATACAAACCATGATTCAGATCTTTGGGATACTGAGCACTATGTCGTTAATGGGTTTTTTTTTTTTTGTATCTTCTTGGAAAACACACACGAAAAAAGAGAGGAGGGGAGGTTCTTAAAAGTAGATGTTTATATTCAACACAGCCTTTCTCTTCTTCACCAGATGTTGGCCCTTTTAGAAAGGAGGCCATTCGTTGCCAGTGATCATGGGGATAGTGCCAGCTCAAGTTCATTTCACAATGGCATTTCAAATCACAGCCTGTTGGATTCCGGTGATGGTTCAATGAAGTAAGTACTGGTAACACAATGCTGTTTTTCCCATAGCAGAATGAAATAGATCTGTCACATTAGATCTAGACAATTTCCATGAGCCCCATAGAGAATAATTACAAACACAGAGGGAAGAATTTTTCTTTTAAAGGAGTGTATTGGCTTGGTCGGTAAGAACGCTCTTCTTTTCCTGGGTGAAGCGATTCAGTGCCACTGTCAGGGGTTAAAGTGTCAGTGGATCCAAATTTTTCTTTCTTATTTTTCTATCAAAAAACTAAAAAAATTCCTCCCTCTTTGTTTGTAATTATTCTCTATGGGGCTCATTGAAATTGTCTGGATCTAATGTGTCAAATCTATTTCATTACGCCACAATCAAGCACCTTGCCTCATACATGTTTGTTTTTCCCCGTAGTGTAGATACATGTAATAGGTAAAAAGATGGAATAAACCTCACTGAGGACATTTCTGTCTTTGTTCTCTCTCTTATTTTAATTTTCTTTTCCTGCTGTTTCTATAGGTCTACCGATTTACGCTACGGTGAATTAGAATTGTTCCTGTATGGATTGGACTTGCCTCATCTTCTACCTGTATTCAGAAAGCAGTTGATAGACCTGCCTTTGTTGTTGACACTGACAGAGCAGGATCTGACAAATGTAAGAGTTGATTTTAGTTATTTTTTCCCCATATATACCAATTAAAAAAACAGTTTAAGGACCATGCATATTATAAAACCTAAACAATTTTGAAATTGTTTTGAAAAAACTGTTTGTGAGGTCCTGAACTTGAGTTGACTCTTAAGTCCTAAGTTAACAACAATAACAACCAAAAAACTATGAAAATCAATAACGTTATTGCAGATCTTGTGATTCATTCAGAAATGGTCCTTAGCTTGTTTTGTGATAGTCCTTTCAAGCCTTTCGGCTTATATGGCCGGAGCTTATCCCGGTTTCAGTAGCATAAAGCGGACAGTGACAGATTAGATCTATCACTTTCTGAATAGGATGCTAGTGTATTGCAGAATACTTTCCCAGCCGAAGCTGTACCCATTTTCACCTGGGTCGAGTGAAGCAACAGAGGTAAATTTTCTTGCTTAACGAAAAACCGCATTTCCCTACGGCGGTTTGAACCCGTGACCTCTAGAAAAAGACGAGTTTTTTGTTTTTTTAATCGCCTTCAGAAACTATAGTAATATTATTAACAATAAAAATACCTTATGTATGATAGACTTCCTCTTCAGTCCGATAAGGAAAAAAACGAACAACAACAACAACAACAACAACAAAGGAAACAAAGGTATTTATTTCCAGACACAAAGGAGTCCTGATTGATAAGGACCTTATTCAATGATTCAAGACCCGATACAGGCAGACAGAGAGACAAGATGACACAGGAAGGGAGGCAATCATGAAGACAGACGATATTGACAGACAGACGATGCGGAAGTACCCGACTGACAAAAAAAGACAGACGGATGGACTGACAATAAGCACACGGGTGCATAATAAGAAGACAACGGACGAGATACTTCCCCGTCACCAAGGGCACCTTCAGTAGGAAAAGGTCACGTTGAACCGGATTGTAATAGGTTACTTCGCCTCAGTCATCGAAGGACATTAAGGAAGTGTATTGGCTCTGTCAGTAAGAACGCTCTTCTGTTCTTAGGCGAGGCGATTTGGTGCCACTGTCCCGGGTTCAAGTCTCAGTGGATCCAAATTTTTCTCTCTTATCTTTCTATCTTAAATTCTTCCCTCTGTGGTTGTGATCATTCTCTATGGGGCTCATTGAAATTCTAGATTCTACGAACGGGGAATTTAGAATCAAGCTACACATCAGGCTATGATAATTTGACTGTAAAACCAGCCATGGGATACCAGATCTATGTAGATCTATCTAATCTAGATATAAGTTAAGCATAAGGGATAGCAGGTCACAAAATCACTGCAAGTGACTGAGAGCCAGCGTCACACTGGCATCACCAACAGTCAGTGAACAGCATCATCTTTCTAATTTAAATCATTCCGGATACGATGCCAACCGAAGACAGTCTGCGATTCCGTTCCTCCGCCATCCGCCCACACATCTTTAACAGACGTGACGAAAGCAAATTTGATGACAAAGGAAATTCAAATTCCACGTGAACAGGAGACTAAGAGGGATAAACACGTGGGCAAAGTGAATCAACGTCGATGTGGATGATGGAACATGTCAAGGAGATAATGAAGCTGGAAAGGGCGGCGCGGGGACACGTGGATTAAAGGTAGAAAATTGCAATGTAATATACGTCATGAATACGTCACTATTCTATGAGTACTCTAAGGAGAGACAATAGGTCATGAGAGGTGAAGAATAGTCATATATTCTTGATAATAATTAAACAGGGACAAGGAGTTCTTCAAGAGACATGTATAAAGGAGAATCGCCTTGAGATGATACTTAACCCTTTGACCACCACCAGAGCGGTTAAATCTGATAAATTATGACACGTATATCGGGATGAGCACGAACGAGAGAGAGAGAGAGAGAGAGAGAGAGAGAGAGAGAGAGAGAGAGAGAGAGAAGGAGAAAGGGGGTGGGGATGAGAGAGGAGAGAGGAGGGAGGGAGGGAGGGAGGGGGAGGGAGGGAGAGAG
>JBCHJU010006238.1:0-12278 GCA_039654505.1 Plocamopherus imperialis | reverse complement strand
TGGCCCGCTCTGTGAACGGGGAATTTAGAATCAAGCTACCCATTATAATAATTTGCAGCAACACCCATGACACACCAAGTTAACCACACTTGCTGCAAACACGTTATAATGAACCCTACCTTCTTACTTTAGATACATTACTTTATTTGTGTTTGAAACCCCCCCCCGCCCACTTTGTGTCCTACGGTGCAAAATGGTACAGATTAGCCTAGGTATCGAGATTTGAAGCTAAGCCTACCTTGCAAGTTGATTGATAGCCAAGCGGAAGGAAGGAACTGTGTGATTGGTTGATTAAAAATGTCCACTCAATTGCAACGTTTTGTTTCTTCTTGTTTAATAGTGCTTGAATAAGGATTTTTAAATGACTTTTTGTAAATTAATCATGCTTTGTTGTGATTTTAAAATATGCCCACGTAAAATCGCATAGGTAGTATTATCACATCCATATGTTTGGGGATTTTATGAACGTCCTACAAAAAATTGTATACCTATAACATTAGCTCCTTTATAGTAAGATTATTATTATTATTATTATTATTATTGTTAATATTACTAATGTTGTTGTTAATGATGTTATGTAGAATATGAGTAAGTAATAATATAGAATTCATAAGATTTTATTATAACGAGTTATAAGTAATATATACAATAGTTAAATCAAATGTTTCACTTCATTGTCCTTTATCTCTTCCCTTACTTAAAAGTATTATGTAATTTGTTGATCAATAACAAACTAGGAAAGCATTTTGTGGAGAAATTGATGTTGGCGTGGGGAAACAAGAATTTGTTAAAAAATTTTAATACCAATTGCCATCATTCATTTGTGTGGTTTCTGTTGAGCAAGTGAAGTGATCTGCAGTCATTTTGCTGTCAGGGACAATAAACAATTTTATAAAGACTGATTGCAATGTACACAATTATTTGGACTGACCTCCCTTGACTTTTGAGTTCTGAAGATTTGGTGAATTTCTTTCTCTATCCTTTGGTTCTGTGAGAGTATAGGTATGTGACAAAATAATGACATGAAGGCGCTAAAAATTGAAATATTGGTCAAAAGATTTTTGTATCTGTATCATTTATCATTTAGTTAGCAAAGAGCCTGTGATAGATGAGCTTTACTACTTACAAAACTACAAAGAAGGATGGGACAAGTGGGAGGAAAAGATGGACTTTAGACCTTGCATCTACAATCCTTATAATAAAGTAAGTAATTTATACATATGTAAAATTTTAAGGTGAACAAGTGAGTCAATTTGAACCCATCATAACCTTGGTCAAGCTTGGTTGTTATTAAAAGATCATTGAAAATGGGATTCTTTTTTTTTTAGCTAAAAATTTTGGCAATTGCACCATGTAGTTTCAATTTTGGATATTATAACTGCATTTAAAAACATTTTATTGTGATAAATGTTGGGCATTGGTACTATATTGTTAATAACTATCAAATATTCCCCCTGTCGATGAAATATACCAATATCAAGCTTGAGGAGGTCACATCTGTACTTTCTTTATTCTCTTTTTCCTAAGATGAATTAATATAATGTTGCATCAATAATATATTGATTGTGATATTATAAAATGGAAACACTTTTTACATTTTCTTTTCAAACTCCATTGCTTTGCATTAAAAAAAAAATTATTCATTGATTGAGAACTTTCTTTTGATTTGTGTAGGATCCAGAATCCTCCAAGTGGTATGGCTGGTTTTTTGGCTATGATGAGGAAGTTACTGCCTCCAAAATGAAATGCATTTCTGTTCTTGGTCATGCCAGTATTATGAAGAAGTTTTTGATATCCAACACCACCAGCAGGTTTGTATACATGTATATCTGCATTTGTGTGGCATTCTAGTCTAGTGGTAGGCACTTGAGCTGAAGCCAGAGAGGTCAGAGATTCAAATCCTGGTGATGGGCACGATGTTAAGTTCTTCGATAAAGGTCTTTACACACATTTCTCACCCCACTTAATAAAAAGAGTACCGGAACATAGGCAGTGGAAGATCTTGTCAGTATTCTAATGAGAAATGCTTGTAAAATAGCTGCTCCTACCTCTGCATGCTCCTCGGGGAGTTGAGAAGGTCAGGGGATGGTCAAGGCCGTGTAGAGCTCATAGAGCATAATTAACCCTCTCCCTCCTGAAAAATCTAAGGCTCAACAACCTAGTCCTCCTGAGCCAAGGGACATAACTCCAATTTGCAAAAAAAAAAAAAGATATTGGAACCCATTTACTTTAAAAATTCATAGAACATGCAAATATCAACTTAGAACATTGAAATATAGACCAAAAATAGCGGAATGTTTCAATGATCAACAGAAAATATATTAAACATTTTCATTTCAACATAATGTTGCAAAAAAAAAAATTGTAAAGTCTTAGAAAAGGCCCAAAATGTGAACTGCTCCTTGAAAAAGGAGTCAGAAATTGTGGTATTTTGTGAAGCAGTAGCCTTTGCACAAACAATTGTTACATATGGCGCATCCAAAAATGGTTTCAGGCGTCCTCCCCGCTCCTGTTTTCTTTCCATCCTTGGCACATTGGTGACGTCCAGGAAAACATTCACTTTCACCTGACATTTCTGAACAGTATGGTATATGACACAATATAGTTGGGGTTGTAGTTAGTATGGTTCACAGTTACATTTTAAAGAACTGAACCAGCTGAAAATTTCACTAGGAAAAATACCTTAGACCAGCCATTGAAAAAACTCTGGATGCAATCAGTTAAGTTGATATGCGCTACATAAGAACTCTAATTTTATATGTGAACTCTGAGGAAATTATTTTTATTATTATTATTATTATTTATTTTTTTATTTTTTTTTTATTATTATTATATTAATATTATTATTATTATTATTATTATTATTATTATTATTATTATTATTATTATTATTATTTTATTTAGAATATTGATAAAAAATTAACCTTTAAAAATAAAAATAAAAAATTTAACCCAAAATTTCATGAACATTTTTGACCATATTAAAATTTCATTTTTGGGTAAAGTGTGCTGAAAATTTCAAGTTGTTCACAAGGTTGACCGTGTATGTTTTCATGAATTTTAATTTAACTTAAATGGGCCTCCTGACATTTAGTGTGTGTTTTACTTTATCCTCACCTTACACCTCACCTCAGTCTCCGGACCGCCATCCGGCTCTATCTTCAGCCTTCCTGATGAGGGTCGGGCTGTCCAGTGGGGTCCACTCTTTTATGTTGTCCATTACATTATAATACTTTATCCACCTTTGCCTATTCCTTTCCCCCAGATCTGTGATGCTTGATAGAGCAGAGGTCTTAATTCATGATCGGTATGGGGATGCAACGTTTTGGAAAGTAAGAAAGACTTATGAGGTCCTTTTCATGTATCATATTTAAAGGCACTTTACACTGTCAAAAGGATGATGGTTTCTTCAAAGAAGTATTTTAACGTCAAAAGTTTGACTCAGTTGAATAGTTTCTCTCACCATTTCTTTGTATGATCACAAATGCGAACAAAATAATTTAGCTATTTGTTCTATAATGTTTAAGTTTTCAGTTTTGTTACCAAATTTGTAATTGTTTGCATAAGTATGTATTTATATGCTTCCATCAAAACTTATTCCTTAGGTTCTTCTTATCTATACTTTCCATATCCCTAAGGAATTACATTGATAATATTTGATAATTTTCATGTTGCTCTGGCTCTATATATGTTTCTTTCTATATATGTGCCATTTATAAATCAGAACATTTGGGACAATTTTATCAACAATTTCATGAGAAATAGGAACATTTCTTCATGGACAATTGAGTTGGTGGTCATGACATTTCCTCGGTCGTTTTTCTTCAGTGCCGGCGGAGTATGCGCTTTGCCAAACACTTGCGTGAGATTGCTGACAACTTTAGGATTGAATTTTTGGATTCCACTGATGAAGGAGATGGAACAATGTTGGATGATGATTGGACAAAAATGAAGGTAAGATCTATTTTCAAAGAAAGATTTCACCATCTTTCTCAGCATTGGAGACTTTTATGATGTGCTTTGTTACTCTATTTTATTATTCTTTCCGACATATGTGTAGCTTGCTTGCTCTCTTCTGCTCTCTTTTTCCCACCCCTCTCTTTCTGTCCCCATCCTTATGTCTCTTGCTCGCTCTCCCTCCCTCTCTCTCTGCTCTCTGTCTCTCTCCCTCTCTCTCTCTCTCTCTCTCTGTCTCTGCCTCTCTCCTTCCCTCCTTCCCTCCCTTCCTCGCTCTTTCCCACCCTGTCTTGGTCCCTCCTCCCTGTCTCCCTCTCCTTTCCCTCCCTCCCTCTCTCTCACACCCTCCCCTCCCCTTCTCTCTTACTTTCCTATCTATCTATCAAGCTATCTATCTATCTGTCTATCTATCTACCCATCTGTTTTTCTATCCTCTATTTCTCACACAAGGGGGCATAGTAGCCCTGCGGACAGAGCGTTGGGCTTCGGACCGAGAAGTCACGGGTTCAAACCTGGGTAGGGAAATGCGTTTTTTCCTTAAGCAAGAAAATTTACCCCTGTTGCTTCACTCGACCCAGGTGAAAATGGGTACAGCTTGGCTGGGAAAGTATTCTGCAATAAACTAGCATCCTATTCAGAAAGTGATAGATCTAATCTGCTACTGTCCACTTCATGCTACAGAAACCGGGATAAGCTCTGGCCCTGTAAGCCGAAAGGCTTGAAAGGACTACTTACTTTACTTATTTCTCACACAAACACACACACACACACACATTTGATCTTGATCAGATTCCCACTTTGCTTTTTTTTGTGTTTTATTTTTACAGAAAAAATATGGTGATGCTGTGGGAGGACCTTATTTGGGGGTTCACCTTCGTCGGGCAGATTTTGTGAAAGTTCGACCTAAAGATACGCCCTCTTTATCAGTGGCTGCAGATCAAATCATAAAATTATTGAAAAAGTTGGATTTAAAAAAAGTTTTTATTGCCACAGATGCTCCCAAGGAAGGTAATATAATTGAGAATTTTGCAGAAACAAGATGTAAAAAAAAACTTAATATGAATTGGTCTCCATCTGGCTATTTTTTTGTTCAGGGGGGAGTGGTTGGGGAGGGGGATGCATTAACTAAATATCATTAATGCTAATCTATGCATCCAATGATACCATGGGCCTAAGTTGCGTAAGAAGAAAGCATCCATGAAATATGAAATGCTTTTCACAAATACAATTAATTATGTTTGTAATGTTCATTTTTCCTTTAGCATGCTTACAATATGGATTAACATTATGGATTACAATGTGGCCTAAAAGTAAGAATGATACTTTGAGGCCTTTAGAAAATATTTAGAGATATTTTAAGGATTCTTGAGTGTTCGTAAGTGGTAATACTGTAAATGATGAGGCATACAGATTAAGAATTAAATAAAAAATTGGGAATATTTTTGCATCATATTTATAAATCATACTAGCAAGGTGACCCGCTCTACGAATGGGGAATTTAGAATCAAGCTACACATCAGGCTATGATAATTTGACTGTAAAAACACCCATGAGAAACCAAGTAAACCACACTTGCTGATGCAAACACGACTACAATGAACCCTACATTCTAATTTTAGTAAACAAAACGAAGTTTAATAAAGACTCATGCTTCCCGTCCACTTTGTTTGTTACGGTGCAAAATGGTACAGATTAGCCTAAAATAGATCTAGGTATAGATCTAGATCTTTAAAATGGCATGTAGAATCTTGATGTACAGGGTGTCCATAAAGTCTCTGTACAATTTTTAATATTTGCTGAACCGCCAAATAAAGAAATATTGTTGTTGCCAAATTTGATGTGTGTACTCATTAACGTTCCAAGTTTTTATTTTACTTCATTCGTCTTTTTAATTTACAAAAATAACAGAAAGTTTGTAGATTTCCAGAAAGTGCTCAAAATGGTCACTGCTGACGAAAAAGCGCAGTGCGTACAGTGGTTTATTCAAACAAAATCACACAACCAGACTCAAAGTAGTCAAAGAAACTTAAGGAATAGATATTATGCAAGAGATCCACCATCTCGGTCATCAATTCGAAGCTGGTACAATAAGTTTTTTAAAGACTGGTTCAGTTTTAGACAAAAGGAGGAGCGGTCGTCCTAAGCCACCAGACGATAGCGTTCGTGAAAAATTTTCACTCATTCTCCTACAAAATCTGTCTGTGCTGCTGCGAAACCGTTACTGATTCCACAGTGGGCAAAGTTTTGCACAAGAATGCGAAATTCTACCCATACAAATTGCAGATGGTGCAGGCACAGGAGCCAAATGGCAAGCCAAGAAAAACTGAGTTTGCTTTTGAACTGTTAGAGCGAATTTCTGGGATCCTAACTTCCGTGCTTTTTGCGTCATGTACAAGTTTCATAAAATAATGCAGCAAAACATAATTTTTGTCATTTTTGTCAATACAGTTGTAGTGTATGAAACTTAAAGGATGTCTCTTTGCTTTGTTAAAGAAATTATATCTGTATCTGTTCATTTATCAACGGAGTGAATTTCCAAAATTGTACAGAGACTTTATGGACACCCTGTACTTGTGATCAATCTTTACCTTTGAAAAGACTGCATTCACCTGTAGCACAGTCTCCACGATTCAATTAAAACCATAGCAGACATTTTAATCTTCAGACCATCCCTAGAATTACTGTTAAGGACTAAGATTATCATCAACTGAAGTTAATATCATCATCAGATCGGTTCTCTTAATATTTGCGAGTATTTGGAACTCTACTGCACTGTTGAGTTCGCAGGGGGTTTTCATTTTTCATGTAAAACAGCGCAGCATGCATTTGTCAAACTCGTTGGGACAGCAGAAATAGTTCGAGGAATCCGTGATTCGGGCAATACATGAAACACTATATGACATGGGAAGAGCCCTATAGGATGTAATAATATTGCAGTTATGTTTATTGCTATCTGAACTCGAGCAAAACCAATGCAATCATGGCCTATACTATTACAGATGTTTCTACCGCCATGTGTTCTCTTTTATTCGATTTATTTTGTTTGTTTTGTGTTTGTTGTTGTTGTTGTTTTTTCTTCTTCTTATACGGTCGGTTGAGTATAAGATAGCGACAGGATGCAATACACAACTCAAATTCAAATGAGTTACAGCTAGCCAAGGGCTACGGTACTTTGTTACGCCATGTAACGTTAGGTAGCCTACACTATCGCATGGAAAAGTCAGCATCGAATGGGCTGGTTTTAGTCTCCGACTAGTATTAGAGGCCTTTTCAGATGATTGATGCAGGTGTATATGGTAACGATATATCAAGACAATGTGGACGATTATTAATCACCGGCTAGTATTGGTACCATTAGTGGGCTTTTCAAACTAATCAGTAAGATCGGGAAAATTGCTCGCACAGCTTTAGCAGCAGGCAAATAGTTCTCAAGATCCTTGAACAAATTTGACTATTGCGTGAAAAAATTATAGAAAATAGGGGAAAATATTTTGGACATTGCAATTTGTTCGAGGAATCCGTTAGTTCGACAGATGTGTGTTCGACGAACGCGTGTTGCACTGTAATCTTCTAGTGCTGCATTCTGATGAGAAAAAAATACACACAGATTTCATAATGATTCAATACAGTCTAACGCGTATTCCTCATCCCAGATCCAATGTCCCAAAAGTGATCTTTTCCAAATTTCACATATTCCTTATCTCACAGACGAATTCCTCGTCCTAATCTCTCTGTCCCAGCAAGGATGAGGAATATATTTTGGACTATACATTGAAATTTTAACTTTTCTCTTTTTTTCAAAGGAGAATTCTGAATTTTGTATGGCAATATTACTTTGGGTTTTGAAACCTACATTCTTGTAACTTGCAAAATTGGAGTCATGCATGACTGACTGATAGTGTTGCCTGTATTTCAGAAACTAGAGAATAATGTCCCAGATACTGAGGTATCCGATGAAGGTGACGCTAATGAAGAAGGTGAAGAAAAAGGCAAAAAAGATAAAGACGAGAATGCTGATGGTGTAGAGGACGAAGAAGAGTATGAGGATGAAGATATGGAAGAGGTAAATAGGTTATTATTTCAACTGAAACTTTATGGTAAATTTTAGAGTTAACCTAATGATTGTAATCCAAAAAATTAAATGTATTATTCCTTTACACTATAATCTGCCTAAGATAAATTACAATTTATAGGAATCAGATAAATCAGTTATCTTAACCAAAGTTCATTTCAACTGTAGGTGAAATTATAGAGAGGATGTCTTTCAATTATGCACTCTTATAATCTATTGCATTAATATTTACTAACAATATGCTCTTGAGTGCCCTAAACGTCTCCTTGGATACCTGCAGGAGTGAGTTAGGCATAGAGCATTGCATTGAAATTGAAAACAGTGCATAACATGTTATTATTGTTATAGATCTATGCTTTTGCTGATGATGTCAGCAATGTCATTGTTATAAACCAGAAACAAAGTTGGGCAAGGGGAACACCAGATGTCACCTTTGCTACTTTGGATGTCTGGCTGCCAACCACAACTTCATTGGTACGATCTGACAGAAAGCTCTCAATACACCTGAGGGGTGTGCTCTTAATCCCATAGGTTAGGCACTCGGTTTGCTCAATAGACGTTGATGTGGGATTTTGTCAAATGCCTTTGCAAAGTTGAGGAAGACGTGTCAGTCTGTCCGCTTCTTTTCAGTGTTGTTTCAAGTTGATGGACAAATGAAATCAATTAGATTTCACATGACGGGCCTCCACTTTTTGACCAGCAAATCCATTCAACCCCATACATATACATATATGTATTAAATAGATCTACTTTGATGAATTGAAATAAGTTCAAGATTACTCATGACAGGTATTTTAAGTATCTAACAATGCTATGATATCTCTATACATGTACAGGCATAGTTTTACTTATGTTAAAATGACTTTTTGTTTCAATGTCTGATATGTACAATTGTACTATGTCATGTTTTACTCATATAAAACGTAGAAAATGCTCTAAGAAAGAGACAATAAATGTTGTTATTATTTTTTTTATTTTAAGCGATTTAAATTGAATGAAAATCAAACTTTACCTTGCAGCTGTGTAGCTTTATCGAGCATATTGATATTAGATTAGGCCTATATATGGGTGTAGATTCTAGATGCCCAGATGATAGATCTGGACAACCATGGCTAGATCTAGAGCTTTTGAGTTGTGCACACAAAGGATATATATATATATATATATATATGTAAGAGGTCTGCTTTTAAGTCTGATTATGTTTTGATTTCTGGAGAAGGTTTTGCTTATGTAGAGAAAGGAAGGGGAAAAGATTGTTAAAAATTAATCTTTGGAAAGGGAAAGGGACGAAGGAAGGGTAGGTGAGCGCCGGTAAGCTTATACGAACCAGTATCAGTGTGATGATTACACACAACACACTATTGACGGACTTGAGAGACATTTTAGTTGGCTTCTGAACGTGGGACTAACAATTCATGTATTGTTAACAGTTCCGCCTACCTAGGGTGCCGTTATAGCAGACGTAAAGGTCATGGGTGTCGTTATATCAGTAAATTTTTACTGTCATTTAAGAGAAGGAAAAACTGAGCTTTTTGGGGGAAAGTGCAGTTATACCCGGAGATGTCATTACAGCTGTAGCTGTTATTTATGGAGTGGATTGTAATCAAGTTATGGTTGTCAAAGTGAACATAATTAAATTACGGTTTTCAAAGAGAACATAATTAAGTTATGGTTGTCAAAAGTGAAATGTACATATCATGCGAGGCAGATCTTACAAAAGTTGGTAACCGCTGTCCTGTCAAGAAGTTGTGTTTGTAACTTTGCCACAAATTCACGCCACAATTCTTGCCACTTTCACCAAACTTGGTGCAACTCAAAAGCTTTTCCACAACATTTTTGTGACTTTTGGGGAATTTCTCTTCTTAAACTGATGTAGAATTATTTGTCTCTCTGGTTTCGTTTTTTTTTATGAATATATATCTCCTTTGCATAATCATAATAATATTATGGCTCAATTTTAAGGCGAATTTTGACTCAAAAGACAGTGAGAGTTCTTATATATATACACATCTTAGACATTGACTAAATAAATTGGCTCAATAGACCAATAGATTTGATTACATACAAGAAGAAAAACCCATGGAAGGTTTCTTTGTACATTTAATTGATACAGATATTGACAGAAACTAATAATCATAGGTGGTTCTAGATCTGTAATCTAGATCTAGATCTCGTTTGTCTTATCCTATCTGCTGTATCTAAATAGAGACACTAACTGTATAGGCCTACATTAGATCTCTAGATCTCATTTTAGATTTTAGATCTATATTACATGTTCTTTGTTTAAACCCTAAACACGCTAGATCTAGATCTGGACCTATAGATAGATAGATCTAGAGATCTATATTTATCATTCTTTGTTCAACCCTTTCATTACATCTAAATCTAAAGTTCTACTTTGTCTGGCTCAATCCACTAGATCTGAATACTTTGTTGATAAGCCGAAAAGTTACTTTACACATTTATATCTATAACTTACAATTTACATACAGTATATACATATGTATATAATATATACAAATATATACATGTAGCCTACTATATTTTACACTACTATAATTGTACTTCTTTTTTTCCCTCCCACTCCAGGAAACAGATTATAACCAAGCTTATTTTGACAATGGAGAGGATTATGGTGATGAAGATGATGATGACGATGAAGGCCCTACTTATTGATGGATAACTGTTATGTCATTACATTATTAAGATGAGATGAGATCTGAAAAGAATTCCAGATAAAATATATAAGCGTAGAGTAAAAATTGTTAGAAATATCATTGTGTAATGTAATTAAACATTGTAATTTGAAAGTGTGCAGTTGAATCAAAGTGACGGATCACATTGTAATGCCTTCGAATGTCAATGGTTAGTGTGGAGAGACTGTTAATATTTGACGTACATGAGCAGATTTATTTGAATGAAATTCATGTAAATTTCATACTTTCATTTTTCTCTCTCTCTGTTATTATTTCCTATTTGAATTAATTGCCCACAAACAACTACAGTGTAGATGTTTTTGATCTGTTGGAAAGGTTCCACATTTTTTACTCCTTAGGCATTTCATGTCTAAGATAACATGAGGGTTATCCATATTGTTCATATTATTTGGTAAACCTTTGAAATGTTCAGTTGATAAATAGAATAAAACTATGTGACTGAAAATTTATTGATGGAATTCCTAATAAATTCTATAAAAGAGACATCTCTCTTGTACATAGTACTTCTTTTTTATTTGTCCCACTATGTCCTGCCATCTTCATCTTTGACTGTAACTGTAAGGGAGAAAATTACCTGTTGTTTATTCAATAATATTACAAATACATGTAATTATAATTATTTTAACTATACATGTATTACTCTGAAAAAGAATGATGATGACGTTCAGTGTGATTTACCTCCCCCTGAAATCTAAGGGCACAAAATTTACAAAATCACTTACCTTTTCGGAATGATGTTTACTTGGGTGTTGCTTGTTTATTAACTTTGAACCTGACGGTGCCTGTTCTGTAGTTGAACATGAAAATATTATATGTGTAACCTTGTTAAGAAACTACATGTAATTGCTGTGTCCAAACTGTGACTAAGATTATTAGCACAACGTAACATATATATATGTTTTTTCGCAAGAATTGAGCTAGAAATCTTCAAATCTTCACTCCCTTAGGCTTATATTATATATGCCTGATTGGTATGCAGGGCAGCAACGACACCTCTTGGTCATGGGCCATATTCTGAGTGAGATCTTCTTCCATGACTAAGACACATGCCTTAATTTAGAAATCTAATACACACAGACTTAAAGCTATTCTATAACTACAATGACTTTTCCATCCTGATTGGAAATGTCTACAGGAACCATGGATCAGAAAAGTTGAAATTTATAGAGAATTTTAGAAAGAATATTCTAACATTAGACTTAAAAAGATATGATATAATTCTTATCATGGGTGACTTCAATTTCCCAAATATAGCATGGCATGATATGTGTAAAAATTATCCCGAATCGCTGTTTATCGAAACTACTGACGATGCCTATTTAACACAATTAATAGAGGTGCCTACCAGGCATAGAATTAACCAAGTTTCTAACATCCTCGATTTAGTCTTTACTAACGATGAAAGTTGGATAAGTAATATCGAACACTTGTCTCCCATTGGCAAAAGTGACCATGATGTGCTCTCAATTTCAATTAATGTAGCTACACATGATGTTGTATCTGGATCTTATCTAAACTTTTATAATGCAGAC
>JBCHJU010006127.1:0-12279 GCA_039654505.1 Plocamopherus imperialis | reverse complement strand
TATATTAATATTACGTTTTACATACTCATGATAGTTTAAATAGAGCAGATTACTTGGTATGGTCCATAGAAGTTTCAAGCACATAGACACGACTGTATTTCTAACTCTTCATAAATTGTTGTTTAGAATATTTGAATTTCTAACGTATATTTTACCAGAGGGGCTAAATATAAAATCTGTGTTACATGTAATTCGACTACCAATGGGAAAAATGTGGGGGTTTTTTTGTTTTTTGTTTTTTAGAGCAGTCAAAAGTTGGAGCAACCTATAGTTTCATGCTAAATGCTTTGAAAGTATAAATAAAAGTTATACATGTATTACAATTACTTACATATTGATTTGCTCATAAAAACGTATTGAAATGCATATCGCTTCAACAGGTAATAATTGACTGTTACATCTCTTCCATGTAAATGTTAATTCAAGCTTGTCGGTGGAACATGCATCATCTGGATTTCAGTTTTGTCTAGTCTATGGTATTTGACTAACACTCCTTTATCATATCTTGAGAAGTGTTAGTGGTAAATTTTAGATCAGGGCAAGACTTCAAATGGACATTATGGCGAATTGGGTGACTCAGTGCACCAACATTCAACGTTCATTTTCCATTCCTACAAAGAATGAGCATTTAGTGCATATTTTAGCCTATCTACTTGAGTTTAGGGCAGAATGACATCACACTGTTATTTCTAGGGTGATCTAGAACCTGGATTCAAACCAACAACCTATTTTGACTTTGAGGCAAATGCCTTACGGTACCTATAAAAGCTAAATTGGAGGTGAAAAAGGTTGATGTTGGATAACATCTCTGAGCCAGGCTGACACGTTTGTAAGTCTATTAATCACTAAGCTGATTTCCATTGTAGAGTAGTTATGTTTTTTTTCCTGATGATTGTGCCAACTCAGTCTTCACATAATAATATTAAAACTTAAAAAATATTTACAAATACAAATTCAAACACACATGTACAAGTATCTTTCCTCTGTCTTCAAATAAAAAACACTGGACCCTAACAAGACAAGACCAAATTGACACTAGAAGTAATGAAGAACAAAAAGAAACAAGGATATGGTGTTTAGTGAAGCATTAATTTAATTTACTCCAATCTCAAAAAGAAAGGCATTGGTAACCAACAAATAATTTCACATTCATATACAATTTCTTTATTAATCTCTGATCTTAATTATTTCAGGAGTCCTCTTCATCATCTTCACTCTCTGTTTCTTCTTCAGCCTCTTGAAGCCAATTGATGAAAGGATAAGCCTGAAAAATAGAGCAAATTCAACATGATGTTCAATAAATTTGAAAGGGATATCTTTTACATGCTTATGAAAAATACAATCAGAAATTTTAAGGAAATTGAGGACAATTTGGTTTCATATGACAATATTCATGAAAAATGTGACTGTCCAACTCAGGAATTTTCATAAATTTTCCATTTATTAATTAATACAGAAATATCAAAATATATATGAATATTTAGGTTAGCAATGGGTGATGCACAGTTATTTCAAAACTGTATGATGCATATAAATAAAAATAAAACCCAATAAAAAGAAATTATACCAATCGTCACTTATGAATGTTACAGTACAGTAACATCATGTAGTACAACAATTCAGATATAAACCTGTGATTTAAAAAAAGTAAATTTCGTGTCTTTCAATCCTTTAAAATGTCATCAACATAACCTTTTCATTTCAAAAATGCCCTATGACTACAAAAGACAATGAGATGCTTGCAAAACTGCATACCAGTTTGCGTAAAAATGCATGTCGCAAAGCTTCATCTGAACCAGGTGTGAAGTGGGATGAGTTGTACCAGCTGATGATGGTGTTTTCCCCAATAACGTCTGAATCATACAGGAAATTCAGCAACTGAGGAAGCTTGGGTCTGAAATCACTGTTTCGTATCACAAAGTCCTATGAGGATCAAAAGATGTAAAAATAAAAAAGGAGAACAGTTTAAAAGAACAAAGCAACCCATCAGGAATTTTGCAAAAAGCCAGTGACTTTCCCATTATTAATTACAGCCTTGGGAACAGAAAAACAGATGTCTGGTGAGTGCAAATTCAACTACAGTGCACGCCTCGTACATCAATGTCACTTCTTTTTACTTTTCCCTTTTATCCACATGTCTTTCAAGGTCCAATTTTTTTCCCTTTAAACTATTACCAAATTCATCCCTCTTTACCAACACCCTTCCACTCTTAAATCTCCAATATGGACATGAAAATCATCAAAATCGCCAACCAGAATATAAAATGGCCTTTTGAGTCAGCATTGATGACCTTGCAGCGATGTCATTGCCAAGAGTGGGCTGGTGTTCTAGGGGGAGAAGGGTGCCCAGCCACACTCCTTTCCCCTTTGATCTTTGCCTCTAATACTTGAATTCTGAGAAATGAACCCTTCAATAAGTGCGAGGCACAAGACTATGAACATGTGTCTTGGTCAGATGAGTTTTGCCATGGTGACAGCCGAAATGGCCTGCTCTTTTCGGTTTTAATCACCTGAGGGCTCTTTTACATGCACAAAGGCACATGGGACCTCCTAGTTTATCGTCCGATGGGACTAGGCACTCATTCATTCTGCCTTCCAAATGATGAAGAGAAGGAAAAAACCTGAATAATTCAGATTTTAAATCAAGCCGGCACAGCAGGGATCGAACTCTTGACTTTAAACTTGGTGGTCGAGTGCCCTTACCGTTGAGCTATCCGCACTGTCAGAGATAAATAGACCAAAGGTCATTGTGCGCAAAGAGAACCCTCCCCCTCCCCACCCTTTTCTCTCTCTCCCCAAAACTATGCTTATCAATGCCTCCCATTCCACTGTCATATTCCTCTAAGCCAAGAATGGATAGCAAGGAAGTGGGTTTAGTGAGAGGCAAGTCAGTCACCTTGTTTGTCATTCCCTTAGCTATATAACATGACATTGGTGTGGGATAAAGTAACTGACAACATTAAGAACTGTTTTCGCCACAGTGGATTCCGCAATGGGGCCGAAACTGCAGAGTACATGCCATTGCAGATGATACCAAAGAGCTGGAAACGACAATGAAGTCACAAGCCAGTGTGGCATCTCTCCAGAAAAGAAAACACAAGTTTTTGTTACCAAGTTTGACACAAAAACAGATATCTCAGTGTTTTAAGTTTAAGAGATAGTACAAACTTGTCAGCATTAGAACCCACTATCTTGCAGTAAAGACCCGTGTCGAAAAACAATTTCTCGACATAAATCATATGGAATCTTAGGCATCGATGTGTAGTGGTGTGCACTATACCATGGAGTTTCCATCTCATTCGGAACTGTGAAATTTCATTCAGATGATTCAATAGTCACCCCCCCCCCCCTTCTCTCACTCTCTCAAGGAAAGGGGGTCGAGTTTGACCAATTAAAAGAACTTCAATCAACTGAGACTTTGGAATAACCGGATTCAGAATATTTGGCCTCAACAGTATGATAACAGTATTATTATTCTGGCCAGTATTATTATTTCTGTATCCCAATTATTAAACAGTAATTCATTTGACTTCTCCAAAATCTATACATTAGGTTTCACAACAACAAAAAAAGAAAGCCTTAATTTTAAAGGTAACTTTAAAAAATAAATCTATATCTATTGTCAGAAATGCTGATCTGAATTTATTGAAAAGAATGACACAAACTTACACCAATGCCATTGATTGCATACAGTTGGGTTTCACTGTTCTTGATGTAATTACCCAATAATGAACTATATCGCCTTACATTCTGGAAAAAAACAAACATTGACAATATGTTATAAGTCGATAACAAAAAACTAAAACTCACATCGATAAACCTTAATCAACATTTCAATTACTCGACACATATGCAATTTAAATAGAATTGAGGTCCTGTTATGAATTTGAAACCATACCTTGGGAACACAACTCTAAATAAAATTCCCTTGTTTCTCAAATAATAAAGTTTTTGGTTTCATTTCAGCATTGGTAAATATAAACCTTGAGGCTATAAGTAATCTTGCACATAGTATTAAGTACTAAGACATTTATTAAAAGCTAAAAATATCAATTGATAATTGCAGCATTCATGAATTACAGTCAACAAAAATCTACAAGAAAAAAAGATAAAACTGAGAGGTCAAACTACTATTAAGGGGAGAATAAGCACCTTTTGAAAAGCACTCAAGAGAGGAGCTTCTGCACACACTTTGATCTTCAGCTCTGTAGCTGATAGTTCAAGTATAGCTGAAGGCAGGCTGTGAATGACCTGATCAATGGTTACGTTATAAGCATGTCTGAAAGTAAAAGCAAAAAATATTAAAAAGAGAAGTTAGGAAACTTTGCAGGAGCAGAGAGAAGCAGATGGATAAAAGCATTAACAACAGATTATTTTATTATAACTTTTTGTATAAACATAGGAAGAAGATACAAATCATCAAATGTAATTCAAACCTAAAAAACAAAAAACAAATCAACCCTCATCTCCTCCCTAAAACACACAAACAACATATTCCTGAAAAACAAAAAGCCTAGAAACACCCATCAAATACATCTGTTGATTAAGTCCAATATTCTAGATGAAAACAACAATCAAAATGTTCTCTCTGACTTAAATTCCTGATAACAAAAATCTCTGCAGAAGAAACTAAACCTTACTTCAGAGAATTGATTTCCAAGATAAGGTTATCCTGTTTAATCTTCTCATTACTGCCTCTATAGAAGGTATCAATCAGTTCCTGATAAAAGGCTGCAAAAGAACCAAACATGAAGATAACATTAGGTAAAATAAAAGGGAAATAACTTCACGAAATATTGCAAATCAAACTGGATTAAGCAAGTCATCAAACGAAATCTTAGATCAAACTGAAGTGAGCGAGTAATCAAATTTCAAACACTTACATATCCAGGGATTTCTTAGCCCCCCCCCCTCCCCCCAAAAAAACAAAACAAACTGTAATTTGTGCCATTCAACTGTCGATACTGCAGGTCATGATTAAATGTCTGAATTAATACACCCTACCAACACCTTTTGTGGTTTTACTTTAACACATGAGTAGTGTTTCTAAATAAAGTTTACATAAAAAGAAGGATATTTCCGCAAACGTGATCTATGACTGACATTTAAAACAATGAAAGAAGCATTTAAGTAAAACACAACTGCAATTCTAATATGAAGAAAACCTGTACCATATGAATCCACTTATGATAATGCTGTAAATCTTATTTACTTTTTTAACTTCACATGTTTCTTGTCTTTGATATAGATCTATTGCTTGCCTCTCTGTTCAAATTTTGTAGTTCTGATATTGGAGAACTGGTATGTCACATATTTACATTTCATTAAGAAGTAATCACCTTGGTAGCTATTCTTGAAAATATTTCCAAAAAAGTGCCAAAAAACTGAAAAAGTCTAGAATCCAAGAATAGAAAGATTCCAAGGCTCATTGAATTAAAATGGATTTTCATTCATATCTGTCACCTTGTGGAAGAAATACAAAATTCTACTAATTTACAATAAAATACTTAAACAGGTTAACAGTTTACATGTATCATACATAATAAACTACATTTGTACAAGAAGATGCCTTAATGACAAAATGACAGAGCACAATTATGGTTTGCACAATATACAGCGAAAAAGATCTCACAACACAATGAGATGCGAACTTGTGCATCAAAAGGTAACTGATGTTTCAATCACTCTTACCATTATTCTTTGGCTTCATGCAGGCTTTTGGATTGAATCCAAGGGAACTGTCCACCATGTCCTCTTCCTCCTCTTCCGAGTCAAATCCTCTATTTCCGTCAACATCATCCTCACTCTCTTCACCAGCGACACTGCTTTCGCTCCCAGTGTGACACGAGTACTTGTCCTCTGACTCATCTGACATGCCCCAATTACAGTCTATTTCTGGAGGGGAAAAAAACACCCAAGAAGATTCATAAAAATGCATTAGCGGTAAATTCAACAAGTAACTTTGATAAGATAAAACAGTAGATGGGAACAAAAATTGCAAAGATCTAAAACGACAGTGACAGATTCATTGCAACTTAAAATCTCAAAATAGCCACAGAGCAGCAATTCAATTCCAGTGTTTGGAAATATTTTGTCTTAAAACATTTAAATTATCCTATTTCTTGTCACAATAAATGTACCTGGCCTTTCTTCCTCATCATCACTGTCAACATGCTCCTTGTATTGGAAGGCTTTGCTGTCTATACCATAGAGTGTAGGATTTTCTGACATGCGAAATAAAAGGAGAAATGTAATTCGTGGATCAATAAAGTATTATCATTATTACAGTTGAATGTTATTTTGAACATATCATGAAAGTATCCGCATTTACTAATCATACCGCAATGCAAATACCATGATAATATTGGGATGACAAGCATCCAAAATGTAAGAAACAATTAAAATTTGTACATGAAGCAGACAATAGACTGACCTGTTGTTTGACTGTCTATCACTTTGTCATCAGCCTTAGTAGATTTGAATTCCTCCTCCCCAAAGGATGCATCAGAATCACCAAAATCATCCTGACAAGGTTCACTCATGAGATGTGTTCCTTTGGATATTGTTACATTAGGACCAACAACAACCTAAAACAATAGATGAAATGTGTGTTATTCAAATATATCAATGTAACCTGTTTCCTATTTGAAATCTACAGCAAAAACACGATATGAATTCATAATATTTATTTTAACCAGGTCCATCTAGTCTAGTGGAACTATCAAAATAAGTAGTGTTAGAGACACAAAAAAATCATCAATTTGGGGAAAAATTATAGTCAACAAGTGAAAAGAAATTCCTTACATTACATAAAAATAAGACTGCATACTGTGAGGCATGACTCAACCTCCAATGTCTATTACATACTAGGCACTAGAGGCAGGTAAACTGCAGTCACAGTACTGCTGAGCAAAAACCCATCATAATTCTTTAGAAGAGTGTTGTAGTTTCAATAGGAAGATAGAATTGGATTATGATAGAATATATAAATTGAAGGAGGAACATCAGATGGCGGCCACTGGGGTAATAAAAATAAGAGTAACTTTTTTTTATTTACAAAAGAGTTCCCACACAGGGATACCGTAATCATTTCTTACATAGCAGAAAAAGGAACGTCAACATGTATGTTGGTTTACTTTAGCATAACTGACAATGTCAAGTGGGACCATAATATTGGTCGGTAGATATTATGAATCTGCCAAAAAAATATGTGTAGATTTTAACATAACACAATAACTTTGAAAGCAGGTTATGAATATTGACAAACTGTAAACAAAACATAACAAAACAAAAGAGAAAAAATATAACAAAAAGCAACAAACCCAATGGAAAAAATAAAATTGTACTTACATCCCAAGCCAAAATGACACCTTTGTGGAGTGTGACATTGTTCAACACTGTCACTCCCGAACACAGCAGAGCTGTATCCACCACACAGCCATCTTCAATACAGACATTGTCCCATAAGAAGCTATTTTTTAGAACCACATTCTGACCTGTTCAAAAAATCATAAAATGTCATAAACCAAAAAGAAAAATGTACAGATCTTCAAGAAAAAAGGAAATAATAGGTCTCACTAAGATATAAAAAATAAAAAGAATACAGAGACTTTGAGGGTTATATTATTTAAAATGTATACATGCAATGGGAAAAAAACAATCCTACTTCAATTAAATAAATATTAAAATTGATGGCCAAAGTAAAATGGGCCTTCCAAAAATTCCTCACCTATTTTACAGTTACGTCCAATTACACAGGAAGACACTACTGTTCCACTTCCAATAAATGTGCCTCCTCCAACAACCACATCTTTTACAAGTTCACACCCTCTGTAGAACAGTGTAACATGTCTCATTAGTCGTAATCGAAATGAAATCAAGTTTTTTTTTGTGAAATTTCAATACCAGATATATACATATATATGTATATTTGTATATATATATATATAATATGCATACAGTGCACACCTGATATATCGACATATGCGGTACCAGATGATTTATGTCGATATAAGAGGAAGTCGATATAAAAGAAACCTATTTTAAATAAGATTTTGTTTGTTTGTTTGCTTTGTTTACAAGAGTGTTTACTGCAAAAGAGTGGGTTTTGAGGCTGCAACGCTTGCACTATCTCAACACTGGGATCTCTGTTGCCTCAACCTTAGGTACGGTACATTAACAAAATCGTCTGCTGTTTTCTAGAGGGATGCCACACAAGTTAGTGACTTCATTGGCTTTTTCAGCTCACTTGTATTATCTGAAGGTAAGGTGGCATGCCCTATGATGTCCCTGCTGTTTTGCAGAATCCACTGAACCCTTTATCGAAATCATGCCTTGATTTTTGTCTGTTATTTCATCCAATGCCAACATCCTGTCATGTAGTAGTGTGGGGCGGCAAGGCAAACAAAAAGACTGATTTGCCCTTCACTCTCACTAAATCCACTTCCTTGCCATCTAACCTGTCTAATCTGGGCCTAGAAGAATGTATCAGTGGGAATGGGAGGCATCTGTAAGCATTGTTGAAGGGGTGGGTAAGGGAGAGGGAAGGGGGAGGGGGGTCTCTCTTTGTCCGCAATAATCTTTAGTCCGTTTAGCTTGCTAATTTTGATCATTCACACGTCGATATATCAGATTCAAGAGTGACAGGGTGTCGATATAGAGGAAGGAACTTAGTAACAGTTATGAGGGGAAAAACCGGACCTTACAAGCCATGTCGATATAAGGGAAAAGTCGAAAGAAGCGATGTCGATATAAGTGGTGCGCACTGTATATACATACAGACACAGATACACACACACACACACACACACACACACACACACATACAAACAGAGACCTCAAAGAGATTGAAGTCATGACAAAAGGAGACCTAGAGAGGTCATGTTACATCTTGCTGGGCAAGATTCAAAATCCGATTATATGGGTCTCACGAGCACAAGTTTAGATTTGATGTTTACCAAAAGGATATGAATCCAGCGAGCAAATCCAATAACTGCAAAAATCTTCATCACAGGCAAACCATGACACTAGGTGAGTGAGCCTTGCAGAGTGAAAAGAGCAAGACAGTCTACTGAATCAAGGCTAGGACACCAACATTACCACTAGGTCATGCTAATAGACATCTCCTTCCCACCAGTCTAATTTTCCCTCACTAACATCCATTGCCAATCCCTGCTAGCTCATGCCAAGGAATTGTTCTAGATTCATGAAAGTGCCTTGGCCTTAACATAGGGATGTTCAAACGTCTCTCATGCCCATCACTTTTTAATGTACAAGCCTTGATCTTTGACATGTGCATTTTGTCCAATAATAGCCAATTCAAATGATGCCCAACTTGCTGGTATAATTATGAGACAGAAGTCTGACTAAAAGAATTTTCACCAATGTTTTAGTAATTTACTTGTGATCTAAACGCTATCCTCAGCTTGAAAAAACAAAACAAAAAAACAAACTTTATGAATCAAATCATGCATAAAATTGATAATTGAACTTTGAAAACACGTAGACAGCTAATTAAAGTCTTAAATTGCTAAAAGCTCCAGACCAATAATTTCACAGAAAGAGGATCTAATCAGGACACACCCTGCACAATAATACAAAGGCAGTTTATATAGAGCCTGAAAGTAGTGAAGGTGGCTGTTATTTTAAATTTGGCAGACTAGACACTGACTAAAGTTACAAATACTTGCCTGGACAATGTGACGCCATCACTGCAATAGACATTGTGACGACCATACATAATGCACTCTGTCTGGGTAGAGCCAAATAAATCTGGTACAAATGGGTAGGTCCAGCGATTGATGACATCTTTGCTATTTAAAAAAAAACAAAAAAACAAAAACATAAGAATGTAACAATGTAAGGGAACAATGCAGACCAAAAGAAAAAAGATATTTAAAAATGAGAGCAACGTAAAAAGCAAAATCAATATTAGTTTGTGAACTAAACATAAATATATTGATACCATTCTATTTATTTGGATTATGTGAAAAAGGGGGTGGGAGGCAGAGAGAAAGAGGCGCCCAATAGTCGATTAAGAAAATGATCCGTGGAACGCTGTTAAAAACTGTTCCTAACACAACTCACCTGATTGCATCATATGTCTGCATGTTGGATACCCTGGCTGCATATTTGTCTCGGATAATGCTTAAGTGGATCTTGTTGCCCATGATCTAATTTATTGAGTAAAAAAGGGAAAAGTATTGATGCAGGAGGGGTAATAAAACTATCATTACTATCAATATGATTTATAAATATGAAATAATATTAATTTACTCAATTCAAATATTTTCAAAATACAGGTTAAAATTGAAGGGAATCATTTGAGGTTTAAAATTAATTTGTTTTTATCATGTCATAAAAAATTTAGAGAGTAGCTTTCAGCTTGTGTGCATAAAAACCAATTTATGATATAAGCCAACAAAAGACAAAAACAAAACAAACAAAAAAGCATTTGGCAGAGGCAGAAAAAAAGACAAATATTTTTAAATGTCCTTTCATATAACTATTGTCGATTTTATGTATAAAATTTGAAAAGGATGATGGGAAAGGACATTGAGCAAATGGAAACATATGGTATTACATGCGACAGAAATCAATCGATAAAAAAAGTAAGAAAATAAAAAAAGTTTGACAGGACAGAACCTCAAAATGCAGCTTAGGCAATGAGCTGTACAAAATAATACTATGATAATATAATATGACCTTTATATTTTCATCTGTACTACAAACTATAAATAAATGAAACATAAAACATCAATTCTGTACAGAGGGTGAAAAAAAAAAAAAAAAAAAAAAAAAAAAAAAAAGTTGAAAAAGGACGAATAATAGGCTAGACTCTCTACCTCTTCATTAATGAGAATTCCCTTGACAAAATCGTCACAAGTCTGGTAGTCAAAGTTATCCGTAAAGAGAGTTGGAACTACTGGACTGCATATACTAATGTGAGTGTCCATTAGATTGTAATGGTTGATGAGGTCATCATGCTCCAACATGATATCCTGAAAGGAATACAATTTCGTTTTTGAGTAAATCAAACACTCAAAATAAGAAATGTTTAACTTGAAACTTGCTTGGTTTTCCATTTTCAACAGTTCAAAGCAAAGGTCATTTGATGTCCACCACTACAAATCTTGCCAATGCAATCCTCAAAAGCCTAGTACTCAATAATTACTCCCCTCTCACCTTTACAGGAATGGATCAATGTGATTGTGAAGGATTCAGTGTTTTCTCTATCAGATACATGTACTGAGATATCTTTGACTGTATGGGGTAACAATGCAGTGCCTTTCCTCCCCTCCCTCACCGTAAGTACCATAACATGAACTCATTCTCAAATGGGCTAACCGAGATGATGAGAATAAAGTGCCATAACCAAGGACATATTCAATGGCACATCTTTATACCCATGGCCCATTAACTGTTAAGCTATTGCCGCTCACACACATGTAGTACAAGAGGAAGATGTCAAAAATTTATATAATTTAATTGAAAGTCTGCTAACCATTGGCAGCTGTACGGATCTTAAACCCCCTGTCCTTTGGAAATAGAGCAATCTCCCAGTGTCTCCTTCTTCTGTGAGAAAAAGGTCCTCCTCTTTAGACCTTGACCTATGGCCAGGTTCAGCAACTTTAAAGACCAAGGTCATGACTGAAGATTTGTCTTTACCATGAGTTCTGGCTCTGAATGGTAGAAAACAAATAGCATCGTCCATAGTTTTAATGATCATTTTTCAGAACTTGTTACACACTATCTCATTTTATTTGACTCCAATTTCAAAATCCCTAAGATATATTTGATCGTTGAAAGAAATTATACCTCATATTGTCAATATTATTTTATTATTATTATGATGATGATGATGATGAATGATGGTGTTGTAGATGAAATCTTGACATTGTGGGGATTACAGCTCAATGGAGACTCCTAAAAAATGTATCAGCAAGTGATCAAACAATTAGTTAGAAGAATGAATGGTTCCACTCAACATTAAATCAATACTTACTGTATCTGTATAAATTTATATCATGCTCTGTCTCTTTTCAATCGCTCAAAAATATAAACATGAGGGCTACATATCGTCGATGAAATTCTCTAAACGTGTATATCCGCGGAGAGAAATTTTACAGGGGGGACAAAAAACTAAATACTTTTTTATTTTTAGACTTACTATGAATGAGTTTCGTCATTTCGTGATTGAAACATGATTCTGGTATGCTGTGCTAATTTTTTGTAAAAAATTATTTCCAAATTAATGCTGAAAAATGACTTACGTGCTTA
>JBCHJU010006016.1:0-12284 GCA_039654505.1 Plocamopherus imperialis | reverse complement strand
AAAAAGTTGCTCCGATACTAGCTACATCAAAAGACAGCCGATATGTAAACACACGACGCTATACTGCACGTTTACCATCAACTCTTAGTTTCAGAAGAAAAGTCCCACTAGATCTATAGGCGGTAAACGTGCAGCATAGCGTCGTTTGTTTACATAAAAACATCGGCTGTCTTTTGACGTAAAGCTAGATCTAGATCTAGATTCTTAGATTCTAGATCTAATATCTAGATAGATCTATATCTATAGACGTGTCCGGGCTATCCGCCCGTCCGGACAATCCGCCCGACCTCAAACTACTTTCAAATTTTCAGGTTAATTCCTTTGTCTAGATCTAGATTTTAGTCTATTATTTTATATATATATGTAGTAATATATATATTATATCGATAGAAATAGCCGAGTCGCAGGGTCAAATGGGCGACTTGACACGTTGTAAAGGATCAGCGTTTTTGTTTTCGCTGTACAATATTGAAAATACATTGTGGAATTTCCTTGATTTTCCAAGTCTTTTTTAAGTAAATCCATTGATTTCTTTACTATTGGAAAGCAATGCGCTGATCTACCACTTGCTCGACTTTATAGGGAAATGCCAGATGTCGCAATTCGGGCTGTTTGGAATGGTTGAAAAGCCATAAAATACACACATGACACAAATAACACATTTTTCATACTGCTCAACGCTTGCTCGACGCTTATTAGCAGGACCCATTTTGAGTGGCTGAGAACGAATATATGGTATAATTCAAACCCATCACAAATTAATAGTTTTCGGGATATTTAATTTCTTTTTCCGACACTTTTTCGTTAGAGTTTTGCCACTTTACCTGCATTTTCGTGTACCATTGCGCCGATAACCAAAGGTCATATGTGCGTATGTGCCCCGGGCTGACTAATTGCACATGCACACTTTATCTTGCGAAACTTAAAATGCCAAAATCGTACTCAGTGCCCAATAAAAAAAAACACATTTAGAGACGGGAATGATACTATAAATTTACCAATTGTGGCCAACTTCGACACTGCCGATTGATACCACACAGGCACAAGGCAATTCCATGTCTGGGGCAAAAACCGAAAAAACACCTTGCTTTAAATTTCCAAACCCCCTAACTTAAAAAAAACAAGAAACTAGATCTAGATCTATACATAGAGAGTTCTTTTGTATATTGTCATAAATTTTACCTGAAGATGGTGTTTATTATAATACAGTGCTCACGGCTTATAAGAACACCTCAAATCAGGAGCTCAGGTGTTCTTATTATATCCGATTGTTCTTATAACCGATGCTCACTTTGGGAACGAAAACAAGGCGTGGTAAGCACTATAAAGGAGGGGCTACACTATCATTATTGCACGAAAGGCTGTAGGCATTAGTACTGATTCGATTGTGCAGACATTGCCACCCCATAAAGTAATTCACATATAATTATTCGCATGCAAGCGTATCATGAGACTGACCAAACAATAGGCAATTGTCTGACTAGTCGTCCATCTGACCCATCCCTACACCTCGTCGTGGTTTATTACTTGTTCCTTTACCTGCTTACCTGGCTCTGTCTTTGGTTTCATCAAAGAACACATGGGATCCAGACACAGATGTCGATTGATATGTCGCTGCCAGTCATCTCGTGTGATGTGATAACTAGTTTATGCTGGCGATGTGGGGAGGTGGGGTCGGGCTGACAGACCAGTGCTTCATTATTGCCTAGTGTTATAGTCTAAACATTGTACATGTGCTTGCGTTCAGGTGCCATCATAAGGAATTTTCAACTCTCTGTTACTTTGGGGCCCGGGGAAAATTGCTACAATTTGTTTACGTACACTGAAAGAGGTTTTGACAAGAAAACAGTTGTCACCAGGTGTTCTTATATCCGATGTTGCGTTCTTTATAACCGATTGAAATAAATAGGAAAGTATTCTGCAAGGGGGAAAATCGTTCTAATAACCGATATGTTCTTATAAGCGGTCAGAACTGTAATATCAACTTATCCATCGATTAATATTTATCGACAATGATTGGCCTAAAATTGGCCTGTGAATTCTTTACATCATTGCCAGTGCTGTTCTCGAGATTCTATTTTGTATACCATATTCCGTTACGGGACAGACACAAGTCCCTAGATGTCTCACCTGTCAGTGTCACGGGGAACAGTGTTGGCCGCTGCACATGATGTCTTCACAAGTTGCCTCTAGCACTCTTGATCTTGATGTAGTCTGACCACCTGGAGTTTCTTGCCACTGATGTTTGTGATGTTTCTAACAAGTGATGCATGTGGCCGTCCTCTATTTCTCTTTCCCTTCACTTTACCATGTGGCTCTCTAGATGTACCCAGATATCTAAATTATAAGTAAAACAGTATATATATATATAATACATCTAGTGACTAATGGTTGTCCCAT
Organism: Plocamopherus imperialis; assembly: GCA_039654505.1. Taxonomy (NCBI): domain Eukaryota; kingdom Metazoa; phylum Mollusca; class Gastropoda; order Nudibranchia; family Polyceridae; genus Plocamopherus; species Plocamopherus imperialis. Next base: position 9,884 of record JBCHJU010006016.1, on the reverse strand, counting down.
AACGGAGCATACTAACCAGATTCTAGATCTAGATTTGTGTATACAGTGAAGTCCGCTTAAGATAAACTGTAAGATAAATTTTCGGTTAATATAAACTTTTTCATTGGACCCAACTTTTTCTCTTTGCCATCACTAACGAAAGTACAGTTAATATAAACTATAATCGACGCCGTCGACCCACTGTCTGCTTAAAATAAACCCCATAGCTACAAAACTACTACAACCACAGGCATACATCCGTACGTGGTTGTCCATTTCATGCTCTGCTATAGGAGCCAAACTGTACATTGCAGTTATAGTTGTAGGCCTATTGTAGATTTTTTTTTTTTGTACGGTGTTATGACCTCTGAAGACACTAAGCCAACACTCCGGCTGAAGGCAGCCTACGTAGGGTGTGTGCGTGCGTGTGTGTTTGCGTGTTTTAGCTTTAATTTTCATTGAAATGGTTAAGATATACCTGGCTTAAGATAATCTGCCGGATCGGTCCTGAAGCAGTTTATCTTAAACGGACTCCACTGTATGTGTATTAGTACTATAGTATTCGTAGATATAAACTGAAGATCTGGGATTTAAATTGTAACAAATTAACTAGCAGCTTATTGTTAAACAGAGCCCGGCCGTTGGCTTTTTTTTTTTTTGTGCATTGTTTTAGATTTTGCTGTTTTAAAATCAGGCAGCTGCAAGCTCATCATCTGGGATTTAATTCATATAACAAATTAAATAGTAGGTATTGCAAAAGAGAGAGCAACTGTTTGCTTATTTTTCCCATGTATTGTTTTAAATTTTGGGGTTTTGTCCTCTGTCTTTAAATTTTCAGGCAGCTGCAAGCTCAACATCGGTTGGTGGTTCAAGGGGTGGCCCTTCAAAATCAATCACTCCAAGATCAGCAGGAGGTACTGCTGCCAGACAACGGTAAATAATTGTTTATATTGTAAAGAATCATTCGTTCTTTGTCATTATCCCATTTTACCTTTCATTTCATGGGGATATATAATAAATAAAAAGTACTTTAAATAAAGTTGTTGTTTTTTTTTACACACAGTTCTTGTCAAACTTTACTGAACAGATTCTGGAAATTTTCAATTTTTACTGAAAAGGAAATACATGTGTATATGAATTTCAAAGGGATTGCTCTTTTCAGGACACTGACTCTAGATCTATAATCATACTATCCCCCAATCTCCCGACTACTTTTTGTTACTACATGTATACCTCATGTCATTATTTTACTCTTTTTTTTAATTTTTTATTTTAGGGAAGAAATATTATAATTGGGGTACAGAATTCTCAACTTTCTTTTTTGCAGGCAACCATAGCTGTAGACTGATAATTTTCAGTCAGGGATTAATTTTTCTCCTTAGACAGCCCTGATAGTTTTATGTTATTTTGTATAGATTTTGTATTGATGGTCAGCAGAGAAAACCTCAGCAGTCCCATCCTTGCGTATCTAAAAAGCCCACAGTGGAGAACTTAATAAATATGAATGAAAATAGTTTAATAAAAGCCTCCACTATAGAGACAAAACAAAACAGTAAATTCTCAGAGTTAAACCCTTCGTCAAACAGTAAATAACAATTTTTAAAAAATATGTCGTGAAACAAAATTTTAAGAAATTACAGTGTAAAAAAACCCCACAAAAAATAAAAGAAAAATAAACGTATTAAAACATCTGGATCTATTAAGAAAAACTTATATCCGTGAATGAAGACATCCCCTCAGCATGAGAAATTAGAAGTAATGGATTTCAAGCAATGTAGAAAGCTTTGGATTTGGAGATATAAGTGGTACAGAATACAGTGGGTTAGCATGACATCGATGGGACCATGGAAAAAGGGTCGTACTAAGCGGATGTCATGCGTAGCGGAGTTCAAAGGAAGTAACTTTGTTGCTACATTGAACGGAAGACATAATGAGTGTTGATGATACAAAATGAACGACGGTTGCAGAAGAAAACGGTTTTATCGGTACAGTAGGGAAAGGTGTGAATAGTTAACTGCATAGACCTACATGTAGAAGCAAACGTTGAATAAGGACTAAGGACAAATGCCAGAGTGACATAATATAATCATTCATGCTGTCTATCGGCTTTTGATTGGCGTCCATTAGCAATGTGACAATACATGTATGAGGCAGATTTAGTGTACCGGTACCAATAGTTAATACAAGAGAAGCTTGTCCACGAAATGTTATTATCTGCTCACCCAGTTAGACCCACATGCTGTCCATACTATCATGCCAGGTCTTCACACCTACATGTTATCTTCCGTCACACCCTTGTCAGATTGAAAGAAACATGCATCACCCCTCCCCTACCGTACTCCTCATGCTGTACTCGGTATCAACGGGACAAAGCTTTAGCCTAAACACCATGAATGAGACATTCATTCGTGTTTTGGGCCAAATGTAGGTTCGCTTCGATTGACACGCATTAGGCCTGGCAATGCGACAGTGTGTTTTAGTTTTGAACTTTGTGTGTAGGCTTAGTACAGTATCGTACTGTAGTTTAGGCTAAGCCTAACTGACGGTTGCAAATTGTAGGCTTGCCTTGTTGCGCCCGGCTTCACAGAAGAGTAAGGCCCATCCTTTGCCTCTCCCCGTGTCTCATCTGAACTTCCTTTCTGACGTTCAAGTTGTATGCACATTGTATAAGTCTGAGCCACGGCTTTACACTAGATCTAGGTCTATATGCATGTATATAGTGTTGCTGCATGGTATCAGTATTTAGTGCCTCAGGTAGTGTCCAAAGTCCCAACAAATTGGACGAAAAAACGTTATGTGCACTGAGAATTTGGTCGCGGTTACCGGAGACGGCACGTTAATAGAGGTTTTGTAACAAAGAATAAGACGAAAGTTGGCTGGGACTCAAAAAAATGGTCACCATATCCGGAGTGTCATGCTAACGGAGGTCATGTTAAATGGAGTGCACTGTAGTGTGCAATTAAGTAGAGAGCTGCTGAAATGATGTGAACTGTCTTCTCAAGGCTAAGTTTTTCTCAATAGATCTAGATTTTTTCATTCTTTGTACCTTGAATATAAAGGCACAAACGGGACTTTTTATTTAGTGGCGTTACAAAAGAGAACATTAAAAGTATATAATTTCGCGCCATGATGTGTTCGACAACTAATCCAGAAGCAAAGTGATGGGTTTTATCTGACTGGATGCAACACATTAAACCCACGCTTTCCTTGCCTAGATCTATTGGTCTACACGCTACTTCTGTGAGCAAGGAAGAGGGGGAATAGTGGTGAGGAAGGGGACAATGGCACTAGTTCCAGTGGACTTGAGAGACATTTTAGTTGGCTTCTGAGCGTAGGACTAACAAATTTAATGCCCTTCTCGTTAACAGCTCTGCCTGCCTGTAGTGGCGTTTTATCAGAAATAAAGGTCATTTGTGCCGTTGCATCAGTAATTTTTTATTTTCTTTTAGTGAGAGGAAAAAAAAGGGCTCGGGGAAATTCGTTCTACCTGGAGGGGCCGTTATATGTGGACTGGACTTTATTTATTTTTGATTTTTTTTTAATAGCTCTTTTTATTGTAATTTATTTTGTTTTATTGTCTTTAGATTCTTCTTTGCATATAGAGACTTCAGAGGTGTGATCCACCGACTTTTGATGTCCATAATAATTTCATTTCTTCCTGAAGAATTTTTAGCATTAATAATGTTTCTTCTATATTTTCATCATGCATGGTTCCATGGTTCTTTTTTTCGGCTTTCTCATCAGCTAGGACAAAATCTGGTGATTTACAGGAATGATAATAAAAATGCAATTGTTCTCAACCACATATTTCTCGTACACTATCTTTCGCTTCATCTCCTTGCTATAATTTTTTTTTTTTTTTTTTTTTCTTTACAGAAAAGCCCCAGCAACAGCAGGACCAAGGAAAGCAGCAGGTGGCAACAGTGCTGGCATGTGGAGGTTTTACACAGAGGATTCACCTGGAATTAAAGTGTGAGTGCACCACTGGGACATAAGGGATTGGTATTCTGTTCTTACTAATTTTACTCCTCATGTGGCTTAAGTAGATAAGGGTGTTGTTATTGTGCTTGTAAGATGTAAAAGTGCCTACATTAAATTGATTTGAGCATATTTTTTTTAAGTACCTTAGACCTTGATGAAAAATACCGTAACAGAGAAGCTAAAATCTCAGAAGTTTCCAAACAAGTAATTTTCTTTATGGTGTAGATCTAAGTGAAATTCCTGAGATATCATGTTGAATTGTCTTCTAACTCATTTCTTATCTCTAGGGGTGAGTTACTTTTAGATTATTTTTTTTTCATTTTTGATTTTTACCATATATATGTAGCCTGCTGGAAAAGTGTCCTGAAAATACAATTACAGTGCAGCATGTGTTCATTGAACACACTCTTAAAAAAAAACAAACACTCATTGAAATTAAAGCTTTCTCGTACAAAGAGTATTGTCCTGAATAATTTCCTCTATTTTTTTTACATTTTTCTCACACAGTAGTCGAATTAGCTCACATATTTTTTGAACTATCTACTAGCTGCTCAAACTGCGGGAAATTTTTTCATCTTTCTTTACTGTTTGGTATTGAAAGCTACTAGGCCTGGATGTTGAAGAAGCCCGTGCCATGTTGATGTAGATAACTGCATCAGATGTCCAAGAAGCCCACTAACTGGTGACTAAACAAGTTCCATTCGATGCTGCGTTTGCATGCAATGTTACATTGCACTGCAAGTGTGTAGGCCGCGGCTATTTGTAGCCCTTGTTTTTGGATCTCTTGCTCTGTGTTGCGATATTTTTCCGTGTGTCTCATCCAGCTCATTGCCTGCATTGCTTTACATTTTCATTTTAATCATCAGTACCAGTGACCAGTATATCGATGGCAAAATAGCAGAGGAAAGAAAATTAATTGATCTTACTCTCAAAACTGCAAAAACCATCCTCGCTCAAGTTGATATCCTCTTCAAGAGCAAGGGACATAACTGCAATTTAAATTACTACCTGTGTACCCATTCAATTAACAGTTTTGAGCTGGGCGATGAACATTTTTAAAACGGGTGAAAGAAAGTTTTGATTAGCACGTAAAATGAAAGACATACCTAAAGTCTAAAACATGAAGAACGCACACCAGCTTTGTTTGAGGGCTAGATCTGGGTTAGGCATAGACAGGGTTGTGACAACTACAGAAAAAAAATTGTAGTGCACTACAACTTCGCTAATTGCAAAGAAAAAGTAGTACACTGTTATTTCGCTACTTTTTCGCTACTTCCTTAACAGTAATGCACTACTTTTTTCACTACTTTTGTTTACGACGACTGCATACATTATAAAGACATTAACTATTCTAAAGCAAACATATTTATTAAAGCAACATGCAATGTAAATTATGAATAGCAATGACAAAATAAGAAAAAATGTCGAGCATTATCAGAGTTAGTTTTCTAGAATCTAATATAGATGTATATGATTTATAGATCTGGATCTAGATATGTCTACGATGCTGACCCAAGCAACAGCAGTTTTATGGTTTGTTGTTTTTTGTTTTGTTTTTTTGTGGTTTGTTTTTGGGGGTTTTTGCCCATTGGGGCTTGAGGCCTAGATCTTGATCTAGTCCTGGTTATGGTACATTTCATTTCATAACATGTCTTTCGAAAAACAGAAACTGTCAAATTGGTCCTAGTTATAGTTCATAGGCCTAGGCCTGTAAGACACGATAGCATCAAGTTCCAAGTAGTTGCCAGAATTTTCCATCGATACCAGCTTCGACTACTGCACGTTTCCCCATAAAAAGAAGAATTTGAACATGTTTCCAACGTCTGAAACTGAAAACTTACAATTTTGATACGAATTCAACAAGGTGGATTGTGTGATTTTTGTTAGGACCTTCAACACAATAACCACAAGTGTTGTAAATGAAATAAACATCAACACACATTAACCATGGTTAATATACCACCGCTAATTTGAAGTCTGGAAATCTGAATGTGGAGTATAAGGCGGCGCAAATTTGCGTCTTCAGTTATATATAGAGTATAGCTTACACACCCTACAGTATAGGGCCTTTCCCCTCTTTGTCATCTATGGTGCTTTCACGTGTTGCTCGAATCACAGGACTCTTCAACTACTTCTGTTGCCCCAACAAGTTTGACAAGTGTATGCTGCATATATAAAAGTAATGGGAAAGCATAAAGTACTAAGGAAGATTTGCACCTTTCAGTTTCATCGTTTTGATTGGACATTTTTACCCCACATTATTTTTGTTTGTTTGGCGTAGGTGGTGAGGTGAGTTTTGTAGGGTTTGGTTTTTTGTGTTTTTTTTTAACTACTTCTACTAACTACTATTCTAATTTTAAAAACTTTGTTAATATGATTAAGATATTTAAATGTATTCATTTTTGTGTTTTATTTCCTCCAGAGGCCCAGTCCCAGTCCTTATCATGAGCCTCATCTTCATCGCATCCGTCTTCATGCTTCACATCTGGGGCAAGTACACCCGCAGCTAGATACTCTCATGGACCAAAGGAAGATGGAAGATTTGCGCATTTCATGTTGTGACATTACAAAGCTAAAACTGATGATAGAACTCAGGCCCTAGATGATATTTGGATGCATGTATGATGGTTTTAATGAGAGCGGGGCCTAATTTTACGAGAGAATGATTGTTACGGGCGATGATAGCTGCTTGTGAGGACAAGTCTAGGGCATGTCTAATTGACTGGAAATTGTGTAAATGGTTATTAATTCCTTGTAGATTTTCTTTCTTTCTTTTTTTTTTTTTTTTTCAACACTGCTGGCAGGTTTGTTAATCTACTCCTTTTGAGTGAAGTTACATCAAAGTATACCAGTTACTATCATTTAAGTATGAATTTTTCTGTACGTTGCAATGCCTTCGTGGGAACTGGAGAAATATCCATTTTTCATTGTTTAGAAAAGTTAAAGGCATTGCTAGTTTTATTTAATTTGGTTGTTTTCATGTATAAATGAAAATGTGAGCCATTGATCTTAAATTCACGTTTGCATTGTAAAATTCAGGGCCTGTTGTCGGTTATTTTTAGGTGAAGATTTATGGGCAGTGTTTTTGTTATGAGGCATCTGAAAGTTGAGAGAGTCATGTTGTGATGAACTGTTGTTGCTGCTGAGTGATGAATGAAGGATGATAAATAAATATTTATTGTACAATCCAACAATGTCTTTGTTTTCTAGATTTATACGATAGTGTTTAAGCTGCTCATGGAGATGTAATTTATTCCTGTCAAGTTTTGTTTTTAGGCGTTTGTTTATTTTGTTGTTTCTGTTGGGTCTGAGGGGTTTTGTTTGTTTGTTGTTTTTCTTTTCACTCATACATGTACCTGTTTATTATACTAGCCGGACTGCACATGGTCAGTGAGTAGTTCTGGGATATCCACAGTTCAAAGCTTATATAAAGTTGAATGGCTGTTTCAGATACAACAGCGGACAGCATTTTGTAATGTACAGTTTCGTGTATTTGACCATCATTTTTTTTTTAGAATGAAACTGATACAACCTGATTTTTTGTGGGTTTCCTAGTTTCATAGATATTTTTAAAAAAGCACACATTTATAATTTGACTTTTTTTTTTTGGTCAATACCTTTGCTCTCTACTAGGTTTGCTCACACCCTCAATTTACATGTACTGTATATCAATTTGTGATGGACTAAGACTTATACAGTTTGTGGGGTTTTTCTTATTCATGAGATGTATATTATATATGCATGACGTGTCACCAGAGGCTTTTACCAGTGAGCCTCGCTTAATCAGCTGGTGTGTGATTTGTAAGGGTAAAATGAATTAAAAGAAAAAAAAATTCACTTTATTAATCTCCGAGGGGAAACACATGTATGTCATTGTTATTGACCAAAAACCGAGTGTCAGCCGCAAATGTAGGCAATTATCAATTAGTGTAAATAACCTTGCCCAAAGGTTAAATCACAATGTCCTGGAAGGGATTCAAACCACCAACCCAAAGCACAACTACTGTGCCACTGTCACCACATTGTAATAGCCATTAAATAACTCTAACTGCATAATGAAAACACATGTAAGTGATACAGATTTTAAGAAAACGTGTACACTGTAACGTTTAACAATACATGTAGTAGAGTAGCACTAGGCCTACTACATTGAATTAATAAACGGACTGTCCCGGGTTCAAGTCTCAGTGGATGCAAATTTTTCTCTCTTGTTTTTCTATCAAATATTCTTCCCTCTGTGTTTGTAATTATTCTCTATGGGGCCCATTGAAATTGTCAAGATCTTATGTGACAGATCTATTTCATTGTGCTTTGATCAGTGAGACTGGTATCAAGGGACACAAGACAACACATGTACATACAGTGTATGTATTTACCACTAACACTTGTTTAAAAAAAAAAAAAGTACAATTTCCTTTATCAATACTGCACACATCAGATAAAACCAATAGCCGATAAACCGATGCATTCATCACACGAAATCTAAACTAAAAGTATGCCCAATTTCCACCCAAGCACATATCTAGAAATGGAAAATGATTGTAAGACCAATATATTATCTGAACTGACTAAACAGAAAATGCCAAAAGTATTTATGAGATCTCACTCTCAGTCGTGAAAAAGATGAGAAAACTGGAAGAAAAGTACAATGTATATGAGGCAGTTATTAAAGTAAAACTTAAAAACTAAGATTAATACATATATTAATAAGTAGTCCATGTCATCTAGGCTACATAAATAATGTACATGTAGATCTATATAATATTAAGTATAAGTCATGAAGTATAAACAAACCTCCGATCTACGTACATGTATTTGGTCAAATAGGTCTTGGAACAAAAGGATGAGCGCATTCACATACGTTCACTTTGATAATGAAATACATGTACGCAAAGAAACCATCTTGAAAATTGAAATGAAAGCACCAGAGAACTTTAATAAAAGCAGTTCTTCTTCTTAGTGCTCCTCAGTGGTGTTGTTCCATAAAGTGTGTTGTTGTTGGAGGGTTGTTCTGAATCTGAATTTTGACATATGCAAAGGGCCATTCGGCCGATTCCGCAAATATTGTGGAGGTTTCAGCTTAGGGCCATCAGTGAGATCCTGAAACATTCTGTTGGTTTGTCGAGTGTTAAAGTTAAAGATGTGAGTTGGCTCCACTCTCTGACTGTTCTTAGGAAGAAAATGTGCCTATATGTCTCTGTGTTTGTGGATTGATGAATTTTGAGATGATTTTTTTTTTTAGGTTGTAGATATTTCCGGGCTCTCAGAAGGCCTGGACATTCAAGCAGTACGTTGTAAGTTATTGTTGAGGATTTGTTTTACAGTAGTTGTTAAGCTGTAGATTGTCTTTCTTGTCCTGGAATTCGTTGTGTCGTGGGATCAATTAATGTTGTGTAATCTTTAAACATGTATTGAATGATGCTTGGAGGTTATGAATAGATCTTGCATTCTGGCTTATATCTTTATTGGTGTTGTCACATATATTTTTTTATACTTTCGAAGGATGATAATTTAGTCGCTAGAGATGACAATATCACAGCTTTCTCTTTCTCCAAATTCAAATTGTTGATGGATTAGTTCAACTTCACACAACCGCTTTCATTATGGCTATGATGATCTCAGCTTCGTGGATCGAACAGTACTTGCCACATGGAGATGAAATTTCATGGGTTGAACCATCAGGACACATTATGTAAAGGCCAATTCCTGCAGAGTTTGTGGTTTTAAATACTGAGCCATCTATGCATGTATTGCATTTCTTGGGTAGCTGCTTATTGTTTCAAGGGTTAAAGCTTTTAGAATTAGAATGGAGGGAAGAATTTCTTTGTTGGCTGTTTCATCCATCAGGGTGGGTTGGTTTTGTTTTTTTTTTGCTTGAGGAAGAAGGTTCTTCCATTGGGGGGGGGGGGGGGGGGGGGGGGGTT
>JBCHJU010005905.1:0-12284 GCA_039654505.1 Plocamopherus imperialis | reverse complement strand
AAGAAGAAGAAGAAGAAGAAGAAGAAGAAGAAGAAGAAGAAGAAGAAGAAGAAGAAGAAGAAGAAGAAGAAGAAAACTGAGCACCATTGCATCAATTGTTTATTCTCATTGCAATTACATCGGCTTCAATTTTTTTTATTCATTGTAGGAGGAACAAAGCCAGAACCCTCAACCTATGTCATCGTAAAATGAGTGTGAGATAGGTCTGCTATTGACTTCTGAATGATTGCAATTTGAAACCTTCAAAAATTTATTGTGATAATTGTGAATCTATGGTAGGGAAACCATGATAGACAACAGCAAAGGAAGTGCATTTGAAAGTCACGTGAAAGACGGCAAAATGTGCATTCTATGAAGCCAAGAGGGATTAACTGTTTAACACTAGGTGCTGGTTACTGTTCCTGTCATGATTTCCTGTTAAAGAAGAATGTTCTCTTAGGGCATGTTGTACATTTTGCCAATTTTGAAGGGATGAGACTTGGGTACCTTAACTCTCCTTAGATTAAAGCAAATAGTTCATTAAAATGCATATACTCAAAGTTTCAACAAAGACAGGTAACATGCAGTGATTTAAGATCTGCAAAGCACTCCTTTGTTATGCCTAGACAGAGAGGTGCAACAGTCAATTTTGCAATGCCCCACAATACACAGGAAATTGTGAAAATCTATTCGAAAGAGGAGATGATGAATGTTGAGTCCATCTGGTATTCTTTTGCTACACGATAATGCTAGACAGCATTAGAATGCTCCAATTTAACACCTCCTAGCATCATTTTGATGGGATTAATTGACCAACTATCAAACAGGACAGACATTGCAGCTAGTGGCCATCACCTATTCTTGCACCTGAATATGTTTTTGGCTCGTAAAAGTCGTTAGTACATGAATACCTTGAAACAGCAATGAGATGCTCATGGACGATGTTGGTCCATAAAATTTAAAATCTAATGCCATCAAAATAATCTAGATTAACAAAGACAATTTTGATAACTGCGTTAGTTCATGGTCAGGCTTGGGGCCAAACAAATGTCGAAATTGGGGCATTAGCAAAATTCTCCTTGCACCAATGAAAGACATTCACTAACTAAACAGTATAAAAAAAAAGTAGTCCTTTCAAGCCATTCGGCTTTTAGGGCCAGAGCTTATCCCGGTTTCTGTAGCATGAAGCAGACAGTGGCAGATTAGATCTATCACTTTCTGGAAAGGATGCGAGTCTATTGCAGAATACTTTCCCAGGTAGCTGTACCCATTTTCACCTGGGTCGAGTGAAGCAACAGGGGTAAATTTTCTTGCTTAAGGAAAAAACGCATTTCCCTACGCAGCTTTGAACCCGTGACCTCTCGGTACGAAGCCCAACGCTCTGTCTGCAGGGCCACTACGCTCCCCCACAAACTAAACAGTATCTTTTCCTTTAATTGGTGTATTTTCAACTCTAATTTGAAATCAAAACTATTAGGTACATTTAATCGTTTTCATGACAAAACCACAATTAGTGCTCGCCTCTGACAAAATCTCTGTCTTATGAGAGTGAAACAAGTTTGAAAAAGATGGTGGGTAAAACTTTTTCCAGCGAAAGACAAAAGAGCAAAAACACAGTTGGAATAAAATCAATTCAACAACCTTCTTTGTCAATTTGGTTGTTTTGGTGGTTTTCTGGTGAATTATTTACTTGTTTTGGTGGTTTTCTGGTGAATTATTTACTTAAATTATCATCAAAGTAAATCAACAGACTTAAATATTCAATAAAGAAGATGCCATAAAAGCATCTCTTAAGTTGATAGCCATTGCCTGTCTGGATTTGGGGTGTGGCCTGAATTGAGGTGAGCTGCCCTATACATGTATAATAAATTTAAGTAAACCTTTACACTTGATAATGAATCACGTTATAATAAAAACCCGTGATCTTTTACATAATATATATCTTACAAAATTAATTACCTAAAGCCTTACTTTTAAAATGAAATTATTTTAGTATTAATTATATTATATCTATGCTTTTTGTACCGTCTTTTTACATATTTACTAATCTATCAATCTGTCTATTATTTTTTTAAATCCTTACTCCAGCACTTTAAATATCAAATAATACTGTGATAACTCTCTCTCTATATATATGTATGTTTTTACATGTTATTTTATTTTCAATGTTTTATATGTATTATGTTTTACAAAATGGAGGTAGATTTGTAACCAACAACTATAACTATACAACAAGGAACACAAAACTAAACATGGATAAGTTACGGTGGATATCCCTCAAAGAACAAATAGCTAGAAATAAAGTAACCATTTTTTTCAAAGCAGTTAATGGGCAAACAATATTACCATTAGAGGAATCCAATATAAAAAAAAAAGTTGCACTAGATCTGGTGTCCAAACATTTACATTGCCTTCATCAAATGTAGATAGCCATTTATATTCATATTTCCATAATACATTCAGATTGTGGAATAAACTCCCAACCAATGTATAGTACAGTAAAGATACAGAAGATTTCAAGCAGAAACTTAAATGTACAACGCTAATGTGAACTACAATGATTGCAAGAATAGATATCTGAGTTTGTCAACGATAATAAAGGCCAAGACTTAGACTAAGAGACATGTCGACAATATACGAGAAACAATGCCTTGCAATAGCGCTGAACTAGAAATAAAAGTGACGTAAAAATAATAAATGAGTTTGCTAGAAAAATGTTTCTTTATGCTTTAACAACGTGCTAAACCCTGTGACCGATTTTAAATACGTTACAAAATTATAGCTGATAATTTCTGTTAGAACAAACCATGGACACAATTTAAAAACAAAGGGGGGGGGGGAAGGAGGATAAAAAAGAAGGAAAGAAAAAAAAAGAAAGAGGAAAAGCACTTTTAAAAATGAAAAAGAATGTTTTGAAAATAAAATAATACCTAAATCACGCTCTAGATAAAACAGAAATGTGATTGCAACCAAATAACGAACAACGCGTTCATGAAAACAGGCAAGCTTAGAGATAAAGCCACCAACGACAAAAAACAAAACGACTAAATATTAATATGCAATGGCCAGCCAGGTCTGGAAAGCATTCACAGAAAAATGAACAACAATGCGAAAGAGAATAAAGACGAGTGACAGACCCAAAAGCCGGAAGAAGAAGAACGCAAGCAAACGACAATGAACAACAGAAGGGAAGGAATCAATTGGTTCATGCAGTACCATACTGTGCTAGTCTGTTGGCTTCTTCCTCTGTGCACACGCTGATCTGGGGCCTTGGGGGCGGGGTTGGAGGGTCGAATAGTGGCCTGGACACGTGGGATAGAAGGAAGAATGTCATTAGCCTGTTTATTTTATTGTTGTGGCATTTTTGGCGGCTTTTTGACTTTTGTTCGTGTTTTGTTTTGTTTGTTTGTTTGTTTGTTTTTTCGTTGGGTTCCTTTCTCGGGGAGGGGGGAGGGGGGGCATTTGGGTTGAGGGTTTTTGGAGAGGAGTGCTCATTGGTTAGATTTGTTTTTCGTATGTTATGTTTTTGCTGGCTTGTTTTTGTTAGTTTCGATTTTGTTAATTGTTTCGCGTTTTATATTGGATTTTTTTTATTATCGTTGTTTTTTGTGTGCTTGTTGTTTTTTGTTAACTTGTTGTTGTTTTTGTTAGTTTTTTGTTTTGTTTTGTTTTTGTTGGTGGGGTTTGTTGGGTTTTTGTTTTGTTTTGTTTTGTTGTTTTTTGTTTGGGGGGGGGGGCGGATAGGGTTTTTTTTTTGTTTTTTTTTTTTTTACAGTTTGGGATGGTTTTCACACATTGGATTTGAGAAAATCCAAAAAATTTGTAAATACCTAGTACTCAGAAAATGTAAGCCTTTTTTTTTTTTATAACAAGAACCAGAAAGATCTCAAAAACACGTTTCGATCTAGTAGGGGAAACGAAAAGGCTGTAAAAGTAAAAGCTGTTCGAGAGCTTGAGCTGGTTCTTGTTTTGGAGGCAGACACATGTCAATGTAAAAACAAAACTAAAACGATGCACAAAACAATGATAATTAGTAAATAACCCATAAATTGGTCTATATAAGATCATAATATCTGAACATTCTTCTTAGTTTTGAAATACTTTTATTTTATTCTGTTTTGTTTTCTTGGAGTTTTTTGTGTGTTTTTTATGTCTGTACCTGTTTTTTGTTATTGTTTTTAGTTTTTTTTTGTGTTTGTTTGTTGTTGTTTTTTTGTTGTTTTTTTGCCCTTTGTTTTTGTTCTTTTGTTGTTTTTTTGTTGTTGCGTTTCGTGGTGTTTTGTTTGTTTTCTTTCTTTTTCTTTTTCTTTTTTTTTTTTCAAAATGGCAGACAAACGCGTAAAAGAATGTATCTAATCCACGGAGACGGACCAAAGCATTAATTCATTACTCACAGGTTAGAGCCTCTCAGATAGATCCCGCCGTCTTCTGACGCGTTTTTGTGGGAGGCTGACGTCATAGCATGAGGCATCATCAATGACGCAATGAGCGAGTGGTGCACACGAGGCGATTGGCTGAAAGGCGACGTGATGGCGCCAGACTTTTTCCTCGGCCGTGTGAAGAACCTGGAAAACGCCCCCTGGCGGCAGAGCTGAATGACCTTGAGCTGGTGTACCAAGTGGTTGGCCTCTTCGTCTGCGTATTGATGATGATAGCAAGGGAGGTAAAAAAGACGAGACTGATGCGAAGAAAGCGAAATCCTTTCCCCCCACAAGCCACCCCCCCCCCCCCGCCCCGAAAAATCAACCTTCAAAAACACAGAAAAACAAAACCCAAAACAAAACAACGAACAAAGCAGGAACGCAGACAAAAAACAAACAAACAGCAAACAAAAACAAAATAAAACCCCAAACACAAAAAGGCAATCAAAAATACCGCCAAAAAAGCAACAACAAACAAACAAACCCAACAACAACCCTGAAGGAGGACAGTTCAAACGTACCTGCCAATTTCCTGCCTGGCTGTGACTGTGCCTGCGACTGTGACTGTGACGTTTCCTGCGACTGCAAGCATCCCCCGTCAACCATTAGCCGACCGCCCATCCTACAACCTCCACCGTCCTGTCCACTCTTGCAACGAGATGACCTTGACACCAAGGACACTTCCGGCAGCAGAAACTGACCATCCTCCCTCTGACGCAATCGGTCATCTTCACTACCACTCTCTAAAACAGCCTCTTTCCCAACTTCGACCTGTTCTGCAGACTTCTCGGCCGACAGACAGGTACAAAAAGAGGAATTCATATTATTGTTATAATTATTATTATTCCTAAGCGTGGGGGAACTTCCCAACATTTCATTTGTATTATAACAATCCGTTCTTTCGTTATTTTCACAATTAGTCTGCTCTTTGCTTCTGCTGTCTCCGTTCAGGGCAAAATTATTATGGACCAATTCGGTCATCGTGTTTTCAGGATTTGTTTGGTCACTGGCGACTGATTGGTCAACGCGACGACGATCCCGTAGAATAATCCTCTCCGCTCTTTGTAGACGTAGGCATTTAAAGCAGACGTGGCGTTTAGCTACGGAGTACGCATGCGCATTACGAGCGTAGGCGCAACCCAATTTGGTATTCGATTCACGCTGCTCTTCACGACGTGAAAATTCCTTAAAGATTATTTCGAGTGGTTTTAGTGAAATCGAAGACGTCGCTGTTTTTGATGTTTGGATATTATTATTCTTAGAATCAATTTCCGCATATTTGGTCGTATCTAAAGTAGAGATCAAGTGATTTTTTGATGAGTTGGTATCGTTAAGAGCGACTTCGGTTATGAAGGCTTTGTTTAGCGAAACTCTACCCAAAGAGTCGTGATTTTCCTCTAGACCTAGAACCATTTCTCTGACCTCGTCTTCGCAGTCCCATGTCGCTTTAGTTAGATTATCGCAATCCACTTGAGAAGGCTGTAAAGCAACCTGTAAGTCCTTAAGATTACGTCGAGAGGATGTCTGTAGGTCAGAGATCGTCCTATCATCTGTGTCACTACTGGATTTTACTTCATTGCTTCCACTATCTGTTGTTGTTTTTGTTGTTGTTGTTATCTTCTTGCCATCTCCCACTTTGTGTTGTTGAGAATCAAAAACTTTTGCGTCAGACCCCTTCGCGTTGATAAATGCATGACTTGGTCTGATCAGATCGCCGCCTCTAAAACTCATCTCCCTCTTCACGCTTTCCAGTTTGTTAAACTTGATTTCTTGCAAGCTTACCATCGGTTTGAATGTGTTTTTCAGCGTCGTTTTTCTCGATTTTTCCACATCGAAATATTTACAATACCTGACAGAACAATCGCTTTGGTGAGGATAGAAGCGCTCGCCTTCGGCTGTATTTCTTACATCATAATATGCCTCTCGATTAGGAGTAGAGGGGCCCAGAAAATGGTTTTGATTCGACAAATTGTCTACCTTTTTGCTAACTGTTACGTAAATATTTGACGTCAACTGGCCTTGATCTACAGAGTGCACTGTAGGTAGTCCACCTGGAGAGTCAGAAAATTGTTCCGGCTGGCTTTCTTGTCGTTTCCCGGTTTTACTTTTTCCAGATGAATCTTTTCTGAGAAAACTGAGATCTGTTTGGATCTTGCTCGTGGAATGCATATCGCGAGGATTGTTGTGGACCTCTGGGTAATCATCGCGAGAAAAATTAAATCGTGATGACTTGCTGGAAATGGGTGACAATGAATTAGGTGAAGATTCCATTTTATCGGTAGCCAAAGATCCTTCGCTTATACGGACTGTCTGGCTTTCCGGTATCATTCCATCCGTGAGAAGGGGCGTCATGAATACGGCGGACGGAAAGGGCGTTGGCACGCGGGCCTGGCACGGGGGGCTCCTGTCTTCGGGTCCAGTTTCCGAGTCGCAGTGACGATCTTTGCTCTTCTCAGTCGAGGCGTCCTTCTCCGGTACTCTAAATCCGATGCGTTTCTCGATCTTTTGCCGAGAGCCACAGTCGTGTTTCCTTCCCCGTCGTTCAACAGTATCGTTGTGTTTAGAGAGAATTATACTATTGTCTTTTATATCATTTGGACCAGTATTTAACGCGTGAGATGAAGTTTCCAGCGATGCTTCTGGACCGCTAAGACACGACTTTCTCGGCATCATGTCTTTCGCTTTGACATTCGACACATTGGCATTTGCATTTGGTTTTGGTGAAATACGTAAACTGGAAGGAATCGGAGAGAACCTACCGGCACTTTGGTCGAATAACAAATTATCCATGGAATCAGGCTCTGCTTTTTCAACGTCCTTCGCGTTTAACTTTCCTGTTCCGCCGCTGAACATTTTGTCAATGTCTTTGGTAGGATTGCTGTAGGAGTTTTTAACATGCTCTGCTTTATTCCCTCTTTTGTTACTGGCCGTTGCTAATAATTCCTCAAGGCAAAGCGAATTTCTTCCGGGAATTACACTTTGGCTAAACGTTTGCGAATCCGTTTTATCGCTGGCATCATCGCCGATGACCGACTGAGTCAGCTTTGCGCTATTCTCCTGGTGCTCATTGCTCAAGCCGTGTTTCGTATCCCTGGTCAGGCTGTCCACGTGATGAGGCGAAGAAGACGCCCTGTTCGGTTGTATATTGGATTCAGACGCCCCAGCCGAAACTGTCTCCTTAGTGTAAACGCCATCCCCACAGTACTGCGATAAATAGAAAGGCTCTGTCACAAGCGGTGTGTCCTCTTCGTTCATTTCCTTCCCGCTGTGACCATCTGATATCGTATTGACAAGGGTCCGCAAGTGAGTATCAGAATTAACGAAAGACACAGCGGTGATAGGATCGGCCGAGGTGTAAAATACGTCTGCTCTAGAATTATCATCTCCATTGAGGGCTTCCTTGTCACTGATATTCGCCCATTGAAACACTGTAGACACGGGCGTCGCGTTTCTTCTCATTGAAGCTCTTTGCCCCAACGTATCATTCTGAAGAGACTTTGAAGCAGGTATTGAATTACAGTGTTCCTGTCTTTGAAACAGCTTGGCTCTGCCGATATGGAGAGGGGCTAGGGAAAGATCGACTGGTTTTGGAGATACGGATTTCTCTCGTTTGCCATGAGTAAATTTGTTCGAGAAAATCGGAGCTGATGATCGTATTGCCAAGTCCAGATGGTCTTCCGAGACCATATTATTATTATTGCTTTTCTCGATATTCAACGCTCCGTTCATTTTAACATCTGACCCACAATATTTTGTGGCGTCATCGCTGCTCATGCCCCCTTCTATGTCGCACCACTCGTCGAAATCTCTGTCGTCATCCGAAGCGGATGCGACGTCGTTAAAAGAATGGCTGCTTGGGGTTTCTTCGTTTACCGCGTCAGTCGCGGTGACGTCATTGGACATTGCGGACGGAATGACAATTGGTGAACGATTTATTTTCTTCGCTCTGGATTTATGACTTTTCGCTGCTCCACGCTCCCCGTTTATTTGAATTTCAGATGTAGATTTATCGGAGAAAAATGTTGCTGAGTCATCCCTGCTCCTATGTCGGTTCCTTGTTTTCCCCGAACAGTCACGGGGTAGTGGAGTGTCAGACGATCGCCTCAAAGGAGGGAAGCAACTATCACTGTGCTCTCCAGCGATTAAAGATACAAAATCCCGGTCTTTGATGGTGGGCGCTTCTTTCCTGAGCTCTATGTCAATCTTTTTCGAAGGAAACTCTAAATACTGTCTCTTACCGGAAGTGCTTTTTGTGGAATTTGGTCTTGAAGAGTCTGGGGGAGGGGAGGGAAGGCTGATGAATGGAGTGCTTTTCCTAGATTGGGTTCTGTCGTATGCTGCATCCATTTTAGGATTCTGATGAGATAGAGTGAGAACTTATTTCAGTTTCATGGCTCCGCATTGATAGCAGATTCACTTAATCTTAATCGATTGACATATATTATAATAATTATTCTCTCTTTCATGTAACGTTCTGAAACATAATATCATAATACATATTTGATACTAGGGAAGATGAATTGCATTTAAAACATCATTACTTCTTCTAAATTCCGGGGATCATATGAAAGGTTATACAAATAGGTTGTACACTTCTTTCAATATTTCGAGTCGTGTGTCGAGAGTTATTGACACCATCCATCATGGATGGGGAAACTGCAAGGCGTTTTCGTTGCCTGCTCGTGTCCAGATGCAGATCTTTCTTACTCCTTTCATACAATGATTATGGATACATGTATCTTTTTTTAGGACGAACACATACATGTACATGTATATTATACATGCAAATGCATGCATACATAGATACATTATATATGATAGGTACATAGGTGCGTAGATACATAAATACATAGATACATAGAGATCCATCCATCCAATCCATCCATCCATCCATCCATCCATCCATCCATCCATCCATCCATCCATCCATCCATCCATCCATTCAAAACATACAAAATATATGCATCACCGTTGTTGCGGTAATTTCGTAAACCAAATCACTGACTTCTCAATCAATCACAAGCCAGGCGAAAGACCAATCAGATCTGTAATACAACAACAACACACACACAAACCCACATTCATAAAAATACAAACCCGATAAAGAAAACCGCTTTTAAAAGAGCCGACCAATTTCTTTTATTGCCAAACCGAACGAAGCTCATGATCATTCTAGACCCGGGCGCTTCGTCATTTCCCCGTCAGATAGTTACGGTGACATTTCTGGCAAGGTATAGCCTACATCCCATTACATCCCATCTATCTCTCTACCTGGGAAGCGATGGGCATTAAAAAGAAGCCAAAAAACCAACACCTCCAACACCATCAAAAAGACCGCCACCAACAACACCAACAACAATAATATTATGTACTGGGGAAATATACGTGAAATTCTTATACGGGTGGAAAATCCAGGGCCCCCAAACCAAAATGGCGGTCCAGATGGCGTACCTTGACGCATGCGTGTGATGCCAGGTCGTGTTGGACGCGTCCTTCTCCCTTTGTTTCACCGGTAAATGCCAACCGTAATACCTTTGTCGTTGCTGTTGTCGTTGCTGTTGCTATTGCTGTTGCAGCCCCATCGAATATTTACCCTCTGGCTTATTTTCTTTATTTTAGAGTTGTTGACTTCCATATTTCCATATTTTTTCCAAAAGCATTATCTTTTTCAGGTTGGGAGGGTGGAACGAAACATAATAATATTTAGTATGTTAAAGACTTAGATATATGGGGAAATTCTGAACACAAATTTGCAGGACACGTCTCACCATTCTTCGACAATCAAATCCAAGAACGGGCGTAAATAGAACTGCCCGATATTTATCTTTACTTCGCAGAGAGGCTAAGGTAAAAGATCGAGAAAAATATACCGGTACCCATGTGGCCAAGATCGTCGATGAAACAATTTTGACTTTTTATTTTACCAAACCTGTAAAAAATAGTAGCTACGGTGAGGGAAAGAATCTGAACAATTAAAAAGAGAAACCAGGTTTTTACCCCAATATTAATCGGTACATGATTAGAAAACTACATTATACAAAATATGGTTTGTCCTGGTAACCTAATAACGACGCCTTTGGACAAAATAAATGCACCACCTCAGATATATCTATTTATACTCCCCCTCTCCGCCAAGCCTCTCGCTGAAGAGAAAAAATAAATCTCAGAACTTGCGAAAACTCCACAAGGTAGAAAACCGAACCCCAATCAATTCAACAGCAAACCAACAATGCGGACTGTGTAGCGAACGGACTAATCTAATCTTCAGATGTTCCAACCATCAAAGGGAGGTTATCACACCGCAAACCGGAAGTTATCAGACATCGCGCAGGAAGTTATCAGACAGAACACAGGAAGTTATCACAGCGTCAGACAATTCCAGGTGGTTGGATCTGGTCCGTTATCTCCCCTTATCTCTGGACACACCAGCCACGTGGTCTGATTGGACAAAGCGTGTCGCCTTACCTAGCCCCATTCGTTCATGAAAGCTTGGTGCTTTTTGGTGCGGGTGCTCATCCTATCGATCTTCCTGTTATTCCTTCAATTAAATATATTTACTCCGTTAGCCTAGAAACAAGTAGGAAGCAAGGGGCTAGATTAGAGCACAAGGAAATATATATGACACAATAGATCTAGACAATTTCAATGGGCCCCATAGAGAATAAGTACAAACGCAGAGGGAAGAAAGTTTGATAGAAAAATAAGAAAGACAACTTTGGATACACTGAGACTTGAACCCCGGACAGTAGTACCTAATCGCCTCGCCCAGTAGTAGAAGAGCGTTGGTACTGACCAAGCCAATACACTCCCTACATACTTGTTTCTAGCCTATGTTGAGTATATTTCCGTCGACACGCCTGAAAGCATTATCATTTATGATAATTTTGTATTACAATATCTATAACCTTACGTTGGTAAACGCTTGCTTCCAATGACCTCTGACCTCAATGCCAATTGGATCACTCTTCCATCATCGAATTGCGCGTGGCTGGGACTTGCCTCTATGCCAGTTGGCACACTGTTCTATAGTTATATATTGGGGGGGGGGGGGAGAGGCGGGGAGGAATGGAGGTAGCTAATGTCTCTTTGTCATTCAGAGAGAAACTGGGTGATAGATATCTCTTTGGAAGCGTATTACAAACATTATTGTTCATTTATTTATATCATACAGTAAGTTTGTTGTGTTTTTTAATCTCGTGCCCTCTTAACGCTATTATGTTATTGTTTGTTTTTGTTATTTGTTGGCTTTTTTGGGACAGAGAGTTTGGGTTTTCTCTTCTTTCATTTAAATGTATGGAAGCAAATCCGTCACTTCTGTAGAGAGAAAGGTCCACTGTGTGACTGTAATTAAAATTGTAAGTTTGAATTCTCTGGAAAGGGCTATAATATGCATCTTATAATATAATGCTCTTCTCTCTCTGTCTCTCTGTCTCTCTATCTCTGTCTGTCTGTCTGTCTGTCTGTCTCTCTTTCTCTCTTTCTCTTTCTCTCTCTCTCCCTCTCTCTCTCTCTCTCTCTCTCTCTCTCTCTCTCTCTCTCTCTCTCTGAATTGTCTTCGTAGTTTGGTTTTACTCCTCACGCCCTTTAAGTGGAGATGCTTTTCTTTTGAGGAGATCAAGGCTAACAATTCCAATTAGCCTAATCCAAGAAATATGACTATAACCATGTCATTATGACGCCATTCCAACTCCCCCGCCCCCTCCCCCTCCGGCATCCATTACCCTATGGTTCCAGCCTGACCTTTTCCATTATTTATACCCGACTTTACACGCGCCACGGCACAGGGCTTAGGGTGTCTTCCGCTCAACAAACTGAGCAATGGTTCTGCAATCTCCGTTATTAAAGTCGGTGAAAGACAAAATACAAATTATTTTCAACTAGCTG
>JBCHJU010005795.1:0-12287 GCA_039654505.1 Plocamopherus imperialis | reverse complement strand
GAGAGAGAGAGAGAGAGAGAGAGAGAGAGAGAGAGAGAGAGAGAGAGAGAGAGAGAGAGAGAGAGAGAGAGAACGGGGAAGGGAGGGAGGGAGAGAGACAGAGATACAGCATCCTTTAGAAGTGATGTCAGTCGAAACATTGTAACCTAATCTAATTTACCCTCTTTCTTCTATTTGGACTTGCTGAATTCCAGATCATCAAGACAAAACCTGTACATATTATAATATATAGGTATTTGTTCCCAGAACAGACTTTCGATATCGCAAGATTCAATTTCTGGATCATCTTAGCAAAACATATAAGAAAACCTCTGTCTTCAACCAATTCGTCGACAATTCCTCTAGATTATCACGGGATACAGATTATCAAATTCAAATCAATGAAGGCACGATCGTAAATATATATACACACATTATATGTTATAGAGAAATAAAAAAGAAGAAGGCCTATGGTTTGAAGAGAAAAATTACTGACATACCCAATAACTTTGTAGTGTCACTAAGATCTTCACGGCTTGCTGTGACTCCCTCTTCTCCTCCAGGCTTTTGCTTGGTAGCATCAAAATCTGCCTCTGGTGTGCCTGCCTCACCGCCTCTGCCTCCAGAGGTATCTGGGGCCAGGCGGTGGCCACGCTGCGTAAGCCTCTCAGGGAAAAGCTTGTCAAGGTCAGTTGCAAATTTTTCCAGCGAATCTTTGTGGAGAGTAACGTCAACAGGCTTACCTGACAACAAAAAAAAAAAAAAGATTTGATGCCTCACTAAAATTAAGTGGACTGTGCGATCACAAAACATTCTCATAGGAAATGTCTAGGCAAGGAAACTCCCTAAACAGTGACTAAAAAGTGACAGTGCATTCTCAGAGTGAAAACACTAAATACTCACAACTTTTACAAGTTCATATTGAGAAAGACCCAATCAGGTAATTTTTCATGATAAAGGTCTTGGTGGAAACTATTTAATTTATTTCCAATAAATGCTATACATTATGTGAATACAAATTCAAATAGATACAGCATTAAATATTAAGTGCCTTAGCAATATAAACTAAGCTTGAATATTTGCAGAGACAAAGCAAGTAATGACTCATTGATCTGCTTTTCTTTATACAGTAGTTACCGCCTAATTGAACGGTCATCCAGAAGCAGCAAAAGCGTCCTATTAGGCGAAACTTCCAGTTAGGCGAAACGTCCATGTAGCCAAAATGACCGGGCAAGAGGGGTGACAGTCCATGGTTGGACAATGATCACACCATTAAAGCAATTGCTGTTATAAAAAGAGGGAGTTACATTCCCATGTTGACCAAGCAAAACGAAATAGAGAATCATAGTCTCAGTGTGTTGACCAATCAGAAGGATGGCCATATTATTATGTAGGCTTGATCAAACATACATGTTAAGCACGAGACCGATGAGTTGATGGGGTGGTCATTTAAACGCAGGGATGAGATATGATTGGCCAACAACTTCATAGCGTAGGCCCAGGCAGTGTGTTGTGATGTATGCTTGAGAGCCGTCATGCCCTGTAGCAGTTTTTGATTCCTTAGCTCTGTATTCACACATGGACCAGTACCCGCCAATAAACCCTTGCAGGACCCCCCCTTTCCTTAAGCTAAGCACCCTGGAGCACAATAGTATATTCATACGAAAAAATTGCTTTGTTCATGGCCCTTGAATAAATTTGAATGTTGATGGTCGGTCCATTTTTCCCGAATTTAAACTTCCAATTTCCCGAACCTAAACTTCCAATTAGCCGAAATTTTGGTTTTGGACCGTCCAATTAAAGGTGAATTTTGATAATAAAAATATCGCGCCACTTAAAAAACGTCCACGAAAAAGAAACGGCCATTTATCCCAAGTCAAATTAGGCAGTAACAACGGTACTCACTTAAGACCGTCTGGCTATGACTAAGACTGGTGAATGTGTAAAACCAATTCAGTCAAATGATTATCTCAAAAGTTTGAAGCAAATACCTAATGAGCCTCACTCTCTAGGAGAAAATGACAAGTACATGAAGCAATAGACCATGTTCGGGTTTTTGGTGTTTTTTTTACATATATTGATCATTAATCTGTTTTGTGTTCATTTTCCATTTTTAATGCTACTATCATTGTGTATTTTAACCCAAGTAACGTATGTGAATTGGGGGAGCAATTTCCAAATCTAAAGAAGTAATCTTAGATTCAGTTTCTTCTAAAGAAATCAAGTAAAAAAAATGAACCAACCTGATGCTATATGGCCATTTGAGGCATTACTGCCTTGGCTCAACCTCCTACTAGCCTCGCTAGCTTCTCCATTCATTCGATATCGATCTTCTCTTGATTGTCGTTTATCATAGCTCATTGCCAGAGCAAAGTAAGAATAATCAATGCCTGCGTAGGTAAGCATGAAAGCTGTAGTAACAACTGGTGCAAGGGAATTCACGTCTCCAATGCAAATAAACAACAGAACAACAAGGGTGATCACAATGAGAGCAAAGACAGGAACCTTGTTGGGGCCACGCTGATCAAAAGAGAAAAAGATGGTATTATTCAATAATTTGACTCTAAATGATTACTAAAAAAAAAAAGGATATTTCAATAGATAAATAACTAACATGCATAACATAATTATGGCATAAACCTACATGATGAAATACGGAGAACGGATAGGTCACTGGTTAGGGTACTCAGCCACCAAACCAAAGGGCAGCGGTTCAATCCCCCGTTGTGCAGACTTGATTTAAAATCCAAATTTTTCAGGGTTTTCCTGCCCTCCTCTTCCTGTGGTAGGTAGGATGAATGAGTGCCTAGTCCCATCAGAGACGGATGAAAAACTAGGAGGTCCCATGTGACTTTGCGCATGTAAAAGAACCCTCGGTGATTAAAATTGAAAAGAGCAGGCCATATCGGCCATCATCCTGGCGAAATTCAATCCTAACAAAATAGTCATTTCGGTATCACGCACCCCTGTACCTCAGACTTATTCCCAAGTTCATTACTCTAAATTCAAGTATAAGGGGAAAAGAACAGAGGGGAAGGGAGTGTGGCTGAGCACCCATACACCCTTGGAATACAAGCCCAGGCGTAGCAATAAACCATTGAAAAGTCTACATGAACACAAAATCAGAAAATGAAACTATGTCTAAGTTTTAATGCTCTAACGCTTGATCACAGGCCCCCATCCCCCCCCCCCCACCCCCACCTTCTCTGTGATCAGTTCAACGATGTGCATAAGAATAGTGCACTTTATTATGAAAGCCCGCAGAAGTACTGGACTTAAAAAAGAAATGAATTGATTTTTAAGGCTTACCCCTTGACCTAGAATTTTGATGATTGGTATAACATTCTCATTGGCAATGGACTGCAGGATACGTGGTGGACCGTACAGACTTCCCATGCATGAGGAGACAGACGACAAGTACAGTCCAGCCAGCCATAACACTCCCAGAAAGGAAACCTGTTTTTTGGAGTTTTTTTTTTTTTGTTTTTTTTAATTGTGACAAATAATGATTAGTGTAACATTTGGAAAGTTCATATAATTCTGATTAAGTCTGAGAAATGAGAGACTGTCTTAAATCATTTCCCAGTCCAATGCTTTTCAGCACTTCTTCCTTTTTTTTTTTCACTATTGTGTTTTTTAAGTTGTACAGTTGATGTTTTTCAGTATGATTTTAGAGAAGGTGTGGGAAATTGTTTCAAGGGACAGAGAAGAGATTTTATGAACTTTCATTTATAGACGTTGGGTTCAAGAGGGTACAGATGTAATTGAAATGTGAGAGCAACAATGTTTCCTATATTTTGAAAAGTAATGTACACATGTATAACCTCTGACACATCATAGGTTTGACAAAAGGAAGATATGTCTGGGTTTTTTTCTTTTTAAACAACTAATATTATATTTTATAAAAATATATAGATTTTCCTCTATCTTACTTTTACAAAAAGATAGATGTATACATCAGAAAAATGTGAACTACATGTTCACTTAAATTTTACAAAAAGCAAAGCAAAATGATACACTTTAGGGAAAGATGACATCAATATATCTAATATCTATTACCCTTTACTGACCTTTTCAGCAATCATGTAATCATCTAGAAGGTAACTCCTGATACATGTTGAGCCGAGAACCAAAATGAACGAGATATAAAGGAAAGTGCTGGGGATTAAGAAATGTTGAACTGAATTAAAAAATTATCGGGTGTTATTATTATTATTATCATTATTATTTAGATGTTTGAGGTCTGAGAGGCTATTTATTATTTTGGGTAGATTTGTTTGTAAGATTTTCTTAAGGTTATGGTAACAATAGATGTTTTCAGTCTCCCTTTACATATTATGGCTTCTGGTTGAAAAATATATTCGTATCGATTTGTTTGCTGGTGTTTCAATGTCCTGTCTTAGTATGTGCCGAAATAGCCTCCACCTAGCTTCGAGCACAGTGAGGGAGATTGGAACCTTGCCTGTTTTATCATAAAGAGATTTGTTCGTGATTATGGTCGGATATTTGATGTTGAGTACTCTCCTAAGTTGTTTGTAATGGAATGCATTTAGCTTATTTTCCTGTTGCTTTGTGATGGCCACGCAGTTGTACAGAAGAACAGATTTTACAAGAGCCCG
Source organism: Plocamopherus imperialis (assembly GCA_039654505.1). Taxonomy (NCBI): domain Eukaryota; kingdom Metazoa; phylum Mollusca; class Gastropoda; order Nudibranchia; family Polyceridae; genus Plocamopherus; species Plocamopherus imperialis. The sequence goes on along the minus strand of JBCHJU010005795.1, from coordinate 7,689 downwards.
ATACAATATGAGTCTCGTCTCATGTTTTACTTTTTCATTTCTAATCCATAGAGCATTGAGTTTGTGCAGAGCCGCATTGGATAATTGTTTTCTTCGGCTGATATCTTCACTGTCCCCGAGCAGTTTTAACCAAATAGCCTCTCAGACCTTGAACATCTACAACAAGTCACCACAGACAGAAAGCAAAGGAAACACTTAGTCTCGATACTATACAGATCCCTCCAGGCGGAAGTGTCGGACGACACTTCAGTGAATGGGATTTAAGTAAAGTAAGTCATCATCATCATTATTATTATTATTATTATTATTATCATTATTATTATCATTATTATTATCATTATTATCATTATTATTATTATTATTATTATTATTAATTATTATTATTATTATTATTATTATATTATTATTATTATCATCATTATTACTACTACTATTATTATTATTATTATTATTATCATTATTATTATTATTAATTATTATTATTATTATTATTATTATTATTATTATTATTATTATATTATTATTATTATTATCATTATTACTACTATTATTATTATTATTATTAATACAGCAAATATGTAAAATCATTCATTGTTTCTTAAAATGAAGCTATAATTAAGATAAAAAATATTCATATTTTCCTTTTTTTTTTGTAGAAAGAATCAAACACGTAAAGCTAGAAAGATACTTGTAAGACAAACATGCAAGGCACACATCAGCCATCTTTCTGGCACAGAGATGCACACCTACTCAAGGTATGTAATTAATCTAAAACATAAATAGCATCAAATGTGGTGGCCTTTACTCACCCAACACCTAGAGCAGCTAAAGTTCCCTGTGGTATATTGTGAAATGGATCCCGTAAATCTCCACTCATATTGATGCCAGCTAAAATGCCAGTCACTGTGGCAAAGAAGAGTCCAAAGATTGAGAAGAAACTCTCACCATCAGCAAAACCCGCACCAGAGTTATTCATAAAATTTTCATTGTTGTAACCAGTCACACCATCATCTTGTTGTGAAATGAAGAAATGAAAAGAAAAAACAAAAACAAAAACAATGAATTAATGAGATGAGCTCAATTTAGAAAAACCCACAACATATTTCACAAAACACAATTCAATATAAAAAATTAGCACAGGCCTTGAGGATGCTGCTTTTTTGTGTGCCTTTTCTTGTCAAGTCATCTAACTGTGACCTGTGGATGAGTCCCCCATCAGATGGGTTACCACAATTACCAAAATGTACCAAAATGAAGTAATGAAGGTTAAATAGCATGACAGAGGGCATTTGCCAAAATGCTGGGACACATGCAGTGGAATGAGTGACTAATGGAATAAGGCTTCCTCCTTCACAACTCTCAACTAAGGCACTCAAACTGACACAACAGACCGATTTATGATTGGAAGAGACATAGATCTTGAGCCTAGGACTGCTAGGCTGTTGTTGACTAAAAATTACTGTAAACAAATTCAAGGCTGTTGTTGAAGCAGCATGCGAAGAATAAAAACGACTAAAATTGACTGTAAACAAATTAGCAATTTTAATGATAAGTATGGCAATGAGAGTCTAAGAGGCTGAGCGATGAATAACAAAAATTATAATTTTAGTTCATGGAAGACTAAGTGAATGAGTAAATGATCCAAAGTAAAATGCGCAATGATTGTCATTGACTTTTAGCTAGGCGCGCTGATATCAAGACTAAAGAAGCAATGTTTACATCTAAAAATTTATCCAAAACAAGAATTTATTGTATTCAGAAAGAGAACTACTGAACAAAGAGTTACCTATTTTTTTATGGTAGAAGTATTGCAAACTAATAACAGTATTGCTTGGATTCTTTGTGGCTGGGGCTTGCATAGGAGACACATAGTGCATTCATCATAACTTAGTTGCAACTCAATTTTTTCTGTATGTATAACTTACAACTTTATGTAAGAGGTTTATTACATTGATTGGTCAGGCATTTCAATCTTGATTTTAACCCATTTTCAAACAGGTGAAATTTTTTTTTTAGTCATGATAATATTATCTGAAACTGTCGAAACCACTGTCAATTGTCTACCTGGCTGAGTATGCACAAATGATCCGACTAGAAGATCCATGGCGGATAGAAATAATACCAAGAGGAGAATGAGCTGCAGACGGATCACCCATTTCACTCCAGACACATTCACCCCTGAAAAATTGTTGACAAACAATTAGAAAAGAGCCAAGCAATTTTTTAAAGATGTTGAATTGAATCGACATTTTTCAAAAACCATTTGGTATTTTTACAGCAGTAGTATTTTGAAACCAACAAATCATATATGTCAACATATAAAAATACACATATTCACAGCTGTAAGTGGTAACATTCTTGAAAGTAAAGTGAATGAGAATGTCTTATTCTTAAATGAAATACTTTTAAAGAACCCACACCCTATTTTTTTTTATAGTAAATTAAAAGAGTAATAAACAATTATATAATCAGTGGTTTGATTTCTTGCATTTTGTCATTGAAGGCCAAACAGCATATTACAAGCAACCTCTGCAGGTTTTCTCCATTGTCAAAACATCTGAACTGCTCCTCAATCTCAACATTTCACTCCTTAAAGGATACAGAATCTTAAATAGAATTGATGAAGGCAAATTATCAAGTGCCCTGACTTCAACCTTAAGATTTACCCAGTAAAAGAAGCACCACTCCGCATGCAATGGCCCTTGCAATCCAGGGATTGTCTTGACCAATAAGGGACATGATAGACTCTCCAAAACCCATCACACTGAGTGAACAGCTGACAGACTGTAAAAGTCAAAGGGAAAAACCACTTCTTTAAATGAACAAAAATTCCAAAGAACTGGTGTAAAGTAAGGACAATTAAATCGGCATCTCTGACAGCCATCACCCCACACATCTTGACCTCTATCTCACAATTAACATTTTCATAATCGCTATCAGTATATCAGAGGCCATTGTGGTTGGTGGATACCTCATCAATTCCATTTATTCTTTGTTATATATAGTGGCCCTTTCAAGCCTTTCAGCTCATGCAGCTTGAGTTTAACCCAGTTTCCATAGCATGAAGCAGACAGTGACAGATTAGATCTATAACTTTCTGAATAGGATGCTAGTCTATTGCAGAATACTTTCCCAGCCAAAGCTGTACCCATTTTCATCTGGGTTGAGTGAAGCAACAGGGGTAAATTTTCTTGCTTATTGAAAAAATACATATGTGCCACACAATGGTTTGAACCTTTGACCTCTTCGTCCACAGCCCAACTCTCTACCGCTTTACCACAGCACCCCATTTTTTATATACAGCTAGACACAGTTTGAGCTAATCCTTGAAGCGGAATGAATCACTTGTCTTCTTATAATTTTGTAAGTTTGAGGAGTAAAAACCAATATATAAATAAGCAGACAAGTTGAGACTATACAGGGTATATAAGGGAAACGTGAGACGAAGCAAAATCTCCAAGAAATTAACAAAGCAAATCAAAAGCAAATAGTGAATTTATTGTTAGATATTTAATTCCACTCGCAGCACATGGGTGTAAATGAAACAAACAAAGAAAGTGTAACAATGCATCACAATAAAAAGAAAATAAATGGTAAAGTCTTACTTGAGCAAAACAGTAGATAATGCCTACACTGCCACCAATTCTTCCACCGAGGATGTGAGAGATCAGAAAGTAAACGCCTCCACTTTCCACCTTGCAGCGCTCACATACTCCAATAGCGCTCAATGCCACAATCAAAACGATGGAGACGGCTAAGAATACAGTCAACACTGATAGGCCAATACCAGCATTACCCTGTGAACAAAAGAGGGGTCTTAAATGTAATGATATCCACTTAATTTTAATTTGTGCTCTTCGAGCCTTTCATGGGTAAAAAAAAGAGTGACACATGTCACAATTTACCTTAAAATCTTGTCCCTTTACCTTTTTCCATACCCTATGCATTTTCCATTTCAAAGGCAATATCTATTTCCTAAAAGAGACCATTCAAGCAATAGTAAATGAGGAGCATTTGCATCAGTCCCGAATCTCTTTGACCCCATATGTGCATGAAAATCAAGGATATATTCAGTATTGAGAAATGGGATGACCAACAGTGGTGATACATGAGATTTACAGAAAAAGGGGGCAGCATGTCCAATGGACACTGGTTGAGTGAAACAAAGAGGTAGATTAACAGTCAATGTTTTCAAAGAAAGATATGGCAGGTTTTGAGAAAAACAGCAGGTTTTGTACAAATGTTCCAGTTTCAAACATCAATAAAAAATAAAAATAAAATTCCACAAATTCATCCCTGAGGGGAAATTTGTCTTTTGTTGTTGTTTTTTTTTACCCAAAACCGAGCGTCAGCCACAAGAGCAGTGGCGCAAACGGTGGCAATTCGTATAAATAACCTCGCCCAAGTGTTAAATCACAATGCCCTTTATGGATTTTAATTTTAAACATTGTGGAAGCACTGTTACATTGTAATACATTTTTAGGGAAAATAATTTTCCCGATATCATATCAATTTTCAAAACACACTTAGTATGATATTAAATCATTTCCTCCTACATCACCCTGCATTCACTACAACCGTCTTGGGTTTCTCTGTACTGACTGGAAGAGAGTGGGACAGCCTGTCTGGCAGAAAAACAACTGTCTTCTTGCAACATTTCTGGTACCACTTGGTCATACAGGTATATAATACACACATGGAGAGAATGCTGTCACATAATAATTTGCTAGAAGAACCTAATGGACCAATCATTATTTGGTTAAAATACTTTAATTTTGTATAGTCTTGGAAGTTATAATGTAGATTTTGCTAAAATCAGTCCACATTTAATATGGATTGTTGAAAATGTTCCAGGTCTGTTGATTCCAAATAATAATAATACACCAACTGGAAATATTGGTAAATCAATTTGCCACAAAAGATTACAATCTTACCACAATCCATCCCATACGCAAGAATATGACAACACTCAGTATGTTGATCAAACATGATGTGAAGACACCATCCCACGTCCCAAAAAGCACTGGTTGGGAGATGAAAAAGTTAGACTTCCACCATGGCTGTTGTGCTGCCTGATGACAGGACAATAAAAGGGAAAATGGTGTACGGTTGAGAGATATGTCACTAATTTTCTCAGCTTAAAGTTACAGGTTAAAAAATGAGGAAAACACAGAAAAAAGGCTTCAACTATAACCCCCAGAAGACAAGTTGAGGTCATACACTCAAACTTTAACAGAAAAAGAGAAATTGCCTACAATGAGGAAGCAATGCTGTGATAAAGTTGAAAGCACCATTGTGATTTATATTTGTCTGACTGAAGAACCATCGTTATATCTGTTTGTAAGGAACATTGTAAAAGCCATTTTGTGAAAAAGTTGTGTGATATGTCAGAAAGAGAGGACTTGTTGGATAAAAAAATGTGACAGGATGCAAAAGAGACTCAATAAACAGCTAACCATAGATGACTGTCAAAATCAGTGACAGAGGCAATAAATTAACAACAAAAGAAACAAAACAAAACAAGAAATAAAAACAAAAATGCAACAAACAAAAAAACCCAACCCAAAACAAAACAAAAAAACAAACCCCAAAAAACAAGTAACCTCCTGAAAAATAATGAATCCAATTAATCAAACAGACTGACTAAGGAAACGATATATGCCCTTATAAAAGTGGCATAAAGCCACATCAAAAGTTATGAAAGAATATTGACAAAAAAAAGGCTCCCCTTTGGTTGCAATATACAATAATATACACGTATCCTGCATTGTAGTAAGCCTCAACCCATGCCAAAGCCCCATAACCCTTTCAAATAATAGCACTGACTTTTCCCTTTCCTTTATTTCCTAGAATAAAGCAGAAGAAATAATTGTAACACAGAAAGTGTTTTATAGAGATATATTTCCTCAGAACCTGCTTTATATAGAGTAGAAATCTGTTTTTTCAGAAAATTCTTTATAAAGATCTTTTTCTTCAGAAATCCTTTATAGACATTTGTTTCTTCAGAAAGTGCGTCTCTTCAGAAACTGCTTTATAGATACATGTGTCTGTTTCTTCAGAAAGTGCTTTATAGAGATCTGCTTCTTCCATGCTTGGAATGTGAGGGGAAAGGTACTTTCATATCATACAAAGCGTTTGAGCCTGTCAGGTATTGAGTATGGACATAATCTATGTAAATTAGACTTAGTGCGTACCCAAACCCCTGGGATCAATTGGCGGCCATTTTCGTGTGGGATGAGGATCGGAATTCCCAGATGAGCGATTAGTCATAATACGGTTCTAGATACCATACGTGCCTTTGCGAACTCTCTCTGGCTTTGTTTCTTGCGGGCAGCACCGAGGTGTTTTGAACATATGAGTTTTCGCCTATTATTCCAACTAGATTACACGTCGTTTCACCACTTTCATCCACACAAAAATGGCGGCCTTATGGGACCATTGGGGCTGCCCACAAGAAACAAAGCAAGAAAACCGCCTACACCATCTAGAATCATATACGATAATATCTTTGGTATTGAGTGACCTATCTAATTATGAGGTACACAGTTGAAGTATGTCTAATGGTGGGATTAAGGCTAACAGCTTGCTCCCAATGATTTTTGCTAGCCACCATGTGGTGACTTCATTCAGATCACAGCTGGACTTTATGCATGATTGAAAGTCTCTATTGATCAAAATATGTATTCTCTAGCTGCTGATGCATTAGGTTTTGTGAATGTCTACAGTGTGTTGCTCATGTATGTTGTGTCACATTCAAACAATCAGAAATATTAAGAACTATAAAGAATTAGACAATTTGCTATTTGTGGTGGTGGTGGTGGTGGTGATGATGATGATGATGATGATGATGATGATGATGATGATGATGATGATGTTTGCTGTTATTGTTAGTGATTTAGTGATTTAGTTGCTGCTGATGCTTTTTCTAGAGCAGCCTTTGTGAAGAACATGTATTACATGTATTAAATTTTGGCATGACATGACATACTTGCAATGAGGATGAAACATGAGGGTCTTCTTTTTCTTTTTTATCTTTCCATGTAAACTTAGTTCACATCTACTTAATGTAGAGGATAAATTTAGTTTGGATTTCTTTTGTTTTTGTTGTTGTAGTTGGGGTTGTTTCAGTTTGGCTTTTTTTTTTTAACTTTTCATGTAAATCCATACTCAATTCAAATCTACACATAGCATGTAAGATACAATTAACTGTTTTTTGTTGTGATTTTGTTTTCATAGTTGTGGTTGTTGTTGTTGATGTTGTTGTTATTCATTTTGCTTGCACAATTTCAAGTGCAGGTTGGATGGGTGGAAACGTACTTGCTCTTCACGAAAGAGTTCATTCTGTTGCCCTGGATATGCTCCATGATAGGATTCGGCTGCGTCCTGAGTAGAGGAATAGTTCTTGGATTGCGACGACGCATCTTGCTGCTCTCTGCTCAGTCCAAATCTAAGGGTGAAGGACACAACACTTACTGAGTGAGTATTATAAAGGACAATTTAAGTAGCAAAGACACAAATGAACAATAATTTACGTTTATTAGAATGTTGGTGGGAGGTGGGAAGATGGAGGGTGAGAAAGAGGGAGGGAGGAGGCAGCGAGATGGAAATATAGATTGAGAGATAGAAAGTGAGAGAGAGGGGGGCGAGGGGGGGGGGCGAAGAGAGGGGAGAGAGAGAAAGAAAAAGAGA
>JBCHJU010005684.1:0-12289 GCA_039654505.1 Plocamopherus imperialis | reverse complement strand
CCCCCCCCCCCCCCCCCCCCCCCCCCCCCCCCCCCCCCCCCCCCCCCCCCCCCCCCCCCCCCCCCCCCCCTTTCTGTTTAATAGCCTTTTTAATAATAAACATAGATATTTAACAAAAGGCCTACAAAATTAAATATTAAAACTTTTGGTGTTAGTGTGTTTGTGTGTTTTTATGTGAGTGCTAATGGGTAAGTGCATTTTAATTGATTTTGTGATTAAAAAAGAAAACAATAAAAGTGTCATGAAATTCATACATTCCCCTTGACCAGGCATCAGCAACAACAACTCAGACTGTGGATGTTGTCATTAGTCAGCCAGGCAATACCGAAGTAGCTGGGCAGTTCACCTATGATCCTTCCTTAACGTACACACCAGTCATTACTGCTGTCTCGGCAACGTCCAGCAATGTGTGGGGTATGTGAATTGGAAGGCATTAAATGCATTATACACAAATATTGAGAAATGCATTGACTGCAGAACTCCTTAAACTTGCAATGTCATAATTGAGTTACTTACAAATGTACTTAAAAAGATCTTTTAAAGAAAGTCATGTGAAGAGATGTTAACATTCTTTAAGTACGTGTATTATTAACTCATTTTAACAAATGGTTATGATACATTTTGAGACTTCTTTCACATCAATACAGATTCCCATGATAGCATAATAAAAGGAAATCATTGTCTTTCTCAAACCCTTTAAAACCTCATTAAAAAATAACAAGAAAAAACCCAAAACATTTAACAAAAAACAAACAAAACAACAACAAACTAGCAGACATCAAACAAGGGAAAAATAAGAACACTTCCTTTTTATACCGCTTTGATGTTTGAATATTATTTTAAATTGTATACATTATTCATATCAACCTTTGATATTCATCCTTTGATATTCATTCTAAATCTAAGTAATGTTTTAAATTTTATGCAATATGAAAATAAACATCCGTTTGCCCTTGAGTGTCTGATCATTTCAACGCAACATGGATGTTTGTCCCTTTGCCTGCAGGTGGTGATTCCCTCACTATTGATGGCCAAGGCTTTGGCAGCGTAGAGATGCCCGTGTCTCTTGGAGGAGTCCAGCTGAATGTATCCTCTTACAGTGATACTCAGATTGTGGTGATATTGCCAGCCCTGTCACAAGGATCCTATTCAGTTTACGTTGATGTAGAAAACAAAGGATATGCTGATTTAAGGTAGTAAACTCATTGCTTTTGTAAGGAAAGAAAATGATGTGTCCATTATGTCAAAAAGACAAAACAACCACCTTGCTCTCCATAAAAAAAACTTAACAAAAACAAAACAAAAAAACCAAACAAACAAAAAAACCCGAAACACAAAAACAGAACAAAACAAAAACAGTGCATCTATTGGTCCTCCTCTATTTAAGGAGCTGCTGTAATTATCAATAGTTGTTGATTGGTTTCATAATTTTTGTTTAATTCTTTTTCCATGTTGAATGTTGTTTAGGTTGTCATACCTTTCCAAATTATCTATTATGCTGCTATGTAGGTATGATTTGTGTTGTTTTACCTATTTAAAAGCTGCAGATGTTAGGGATATATGTCTGTGACGTGTATATATCAATTTTTTTTTCAAAACAAGATGAAGAACAATTTTTGTATATTTCAATTCATTTAGCACAGTGTCATTAGTTAAGCATGCAATAGAAGAACATAAACACATCAATTCAAGTGCGCATATTTTCAGTATCTTGACTGCAACTTTGATTGGTCTGTAGTTGTATATTCATTTATATATAAAATTGCTTTGAGCATGCTATTTTGAATGACAGTTGTAGGGCTTATTTGGGGTAACTATTTGTTTTTTAACAGGACCAACAGCATCTCTGACATCACCTACACATTCCAAGTGAACAGCATGACTCCAACATTTGGCTCTCTGTATGGCGGGACTGATGTTCTCATTTCTGGAGTTGGGTTTAGCTCTAATAAATCTCTGATTGATGTCAACATCGGCACCCATGCTTGTGATATTCAGTCTGTGTCATCGACGCAGATTAAGTGCCGAATCAGTGACACTGGTGTCCGTCACTCCCTGACTGCCACTGGCACTCACAAAAGTAAGTACAAAATACCACCATTAGGAAATTCGTAACAATTGTTCCTACTCACAAAAGTACAAAGTACCACCATTAGGAAATTCGTAACAATTGTTCCTACTCACAAAAGTACAAAGTACCACCATTAGAAATTCGTAACAATTGTTCCTACTCACAAAAGCACAAAGTACCGCCATTAGAAATTCGTAACAATTGTTCCTACTCACAAAAGCACAAAGTACCACCATTATGAAATTTGTAACAATTGTTCCTACTCATAAAAGTACAAAGTACCACCATTAGAAATTCGTAACAATTGTTCCTACTCACAAAAGCACAAAGTACCACCATTAGAAATTCGTAGCAATTGTTGAATACTCACAAAAGCACAAAGTACCACCATTATGAAATTCGTAACAATTTTTCCTACTCACAAAAGCACAAAGTACCACCATTAGGAAATTGGTAACAATTGGTCCAATGAAGATTATCAAAGCATGATCAAAATACACAGAAAGAAAAGTAAAAATTATATACTTTGATTGTCATAAGTTTAAAGTTTTCCTCCAAATGAAATGGCATGTTCTTGTCTTTATTCAACAGATTATGGTGTTGGTTATGCATGGAACGAGGACCCCTACACTGTAAATGTTGGAGATTATGTAACTTGGAGTTGGGAAACTCCATTTTATGTATCTGACATTGTGTATGGTGTCCATGAAACAGTAAAAGCAAGTAGTGTGAGCAACAAGAATGGAGGATTTAGCTCTGGTGCTAATACTAGGACAGGTCTGAGCTATGCTATTTTGTTATCTCTATACAAAAAAAAAAAAAAAAAAAAAAAAAAAAAAAAAAAAAAAGGATAAGTTCAGAACAAAACTCAAGTGTGAACAGTACATGAATGATGTACACTTGACATTAAAATGAAAATATTTTATATTTCTTATAAAAAGTGCCTTACAATACCTTACTTTCATGTTTGTCCCTGTTACAAATTTGAAGTAAATTCAAATTTGGACAAATCGTCCCAGATTTCAACTAACGATGAAATTTCTTTTTCCAAATGTTTACCATTTATTTCAGGATCATTCACCCATCGCTTTACAAAGATTGGAACATACTATTACTGGACAGGCTACATGGATTCTCTCGACATTATCTATTTTAGAGGCACCATCATTGTGACTGATCTCAACTCTCATTCTGGAGTCCTCTCTGTCCAAATGCAAGGCAGTGAAGCAGCTTACAACACTGGTAAAATAACATTATTGTCCTGTGAAAATGAATGCTTAAATTTATGTCACAGTGAGTCACAAGTGCTTTATATTTTATTATTCTTTGAACACAGGGATCTGGTGCTTATACAAAAAATTATAATTTAACCAAATTTCCCTTGAGGGATGAATAATAAGTATTATCTCACTTTTTTTTTCTTACAATTTGTTCCGAATTGTTAAAAAAAAATCTTTGGCTATCATACCTAACATACATGTATCATTTATTCAAATATCTTTTGTGAGTTCTGCTTCTACAAGCCTGCAAGTAATCAAGTTGACTGAAAAATGTATTCTATGTCATATGGTGCCTTACCTTGAATTCCTTTTCAGCTGCTTCTCCTGTGACCGACTCTCCCAGCTGTGCTTCAACCTCCTCACAGCTGACTGGCTGTACTGATCCCACCACTCTTACTTCAGTGGCAGAGAAGTTTAACTTCCGGTTCCTGAAGTGCTACTCTCCTTTCATCAGCAGTATCAGTCGCACAAATGGAACGACTAACGATGTGATAAGATTCACTGGAGGAGGATTTGGAAGCACGGTAAAGTTAAACTGGATATGAAGAAAAAAAGTTTTAAAAAAGCAATGAAAATATTGTTTTGTCATAAGCGCTTGCTCTCTCATAAGCATTAAGTTGAGTAACAGAGACATGAAATTTACATTGCTGTACACACTAACAACAAGATAATGAAAATGGGGGCATGAAACATGTTCATGATAGAACCTAATAGATCTAGCTCTATTTGGATAGTTCAAACTTATCTGACATAATCTAAATCTTTATTTTTTTTCTCATTTCTATATTAAATTTTGATATAGGAACAAATGAAACCTTCAAACTGCAGGTATGAATGAAGATCTCTTATCATATTTATTTATTCATCTTATTTCAGAACTGTCAAAATGAAGTGCTCTTTGATGGATCGACCTGTGATACGGTGACCAGTACATCAACCTCCACTGATTTCCAGATTTCATCAGTAGATTCACCACCCATTGGAAGTCAGTATCAATCATCTATGTTGTTTTTCATGTTTTATTCATAATGTCTCCTGAAATGAAGAGATAAAATCTGTAATATTAATGCTTAGAATCAATAATCAATTTGATAAATGTTCATCTGTATCTTTTTATTTCATAATTTCATTTTAGGGTTTTTTTCAAAACATTATTATTTTGTCTTTATCATTTAAGAAAACAAATATACAAAGAATATGTTGACTTAATAAAACAGACTTTATTTATTACTTTCTTTAAGCAGACTTTTTTTATTGGTAGGATTATTTCATATTACTGAAAATAAACTAAAAAATAAAATCATTAATATTCTTGCAGTTCTTCATGCTTTCACAATGCGAGTTGCCAATTTGGGTTATGCACTTACAACAATAACAGATGAGAGGGATCTTTATTTTGGCTTGATGCCAAGGGTGGAGCAAATATCCCCATTTTTAGGTAAGAGCAATATAATCATCTTTCAAGTATTGTAACTGGAAAATTATTCCAATGTCTTTGATGTGATTCTTTCTAATAATTTTTCAAAGGAGAAAAATTTAGCCAATTCTTTTTTACTTTTCTTTTCTTTCTTTTCTTTCTTTTTTCTTTCTTTTTTTTTTTTCTTTTTTTTTTTTTTTTGCTTTGTTTTGTTTTGTTTTTTTTGTTTTGTTTTTTGTTTCATTTAATTGTATTTTTTTTCTTTTTTGTTCTATGAAAGAAACTTAATGTGAAAAGTGATTTATGAAAGTGCTATATTCTGTGCCGTTTTATGGCACAACTGTACAGCTTATACTTTTGTTTCTATTTGGGTTTATTGATGACTATCATTATGCATTTTAACAGGTTCCAAAGTAGGAGGTACAAAATTAACAATCACTGGCTCTGGATTTGAAGGAGGTGCCGATAACATTTATGTTGATCTGACGGTGAGTTCTTAAAATACATCTGTCATAATATATTTGTCCAAGAATAAAACTAAGAATGTCTTCTGCCATTATTCATTCTGCTTTTTTTTTTCCTATGTGAGTACCTAGCCTTCCAGAGGATGAAATAAAGATATGAGTAAAACTTTATTCTTTTTACTGCAATGTCATGTGATTATCCTTATCCATAAATGCCACTCTTTAAAATATTCATTGTGCTTTCCATTCGCAGTACATGTCTTGTGCAGTTGAGTCAGCTACTTATACAGAAATCATATGTGAGACGGAATGTGGAACAAACCCAAATAGTTGTTACGTTGGACGTATGACTGCCACTGTCAGAGTAGGATCCATACTAGCAGAATGTATTGACCCAGCATGCAATTTCATCACTGATGGAACAAAAACTGCTAGTGTGTCAGCTCTATCTCCCAACAGTGTATCAACAGGTAAAATGGTTTCTCAAGTCTTCAAGTACATCAGCTGGAAAGCTCATTAACCACTCACCTAAGTGCAATGTAGCCCTTGTTTTGCCTTATGGCAGTTTATGATGCCTTCTTGCTAAAACTCTTATTTAATTTTTTTTTCCTTGTACAACAGCTTCTACATCAATTTCTGTGACGGGAAGTGGATTTGGAACAGTGGCTAATGACCTTAAAGTGAAAATAGGAGACGAGGATTGCGTTGTCTCTGGCTCAGTCACTGACACTTCTTTCACATGCACGGTGGGGAGATTGCCTGTTGGGGACAACAGAGTCGATGTCTACGTTGCCAATAATGGTAAAGCTGCTACCACACTGACTGTTCTTAGTGAAAAGGATGCAAGCATCACTTCCCCGTCTGAGAGTAGTACCTTTGGGGGTGCTCTTATGACCTTGTCTGGCAATGGCTTTGTGGACGGAGACACCAATGTCACTGTCGGTGGGCTGGACTGTTCCTTGGTTACTACTACATTTGACCAAGTAAACATATTTTCTTAATGGAAATAGTCATAATCATGTGCTCGTTGCATCATATGTGAATACAAGTGATATTTGCTTGTTAAAAATTTCATTGGAAAGAATCATAGATAATTTTAAATTTTATAGCTGTAGACTTTAGGGTTCAATATCTAGTCAGTTCAAGGACATTTTGTAAATTCATATAACTAGCCAAATGTCGAATGAGTAACCATTTATTCTAAAAGATGATTTTTAAAAAAATTATTCTTGATTGAATTTTGTCTTAAGGCACATTCTAAAATTAGTTATGATAAATCATTTAGTCTTTTAAAGCCTTTCAGCTCATAGGGCCAGAGCATATCCCGGTTTCTATATTATGAAGCAGACAGTGATAGACTCTATTCCTTTCTGAAATTGATGCTAGTCTATTACAGAATACTTTCCAAGCCGAAACTGTATGTTTTCATCTGAATTGAGGGAAGAATGCATGTGCCACTCTCAGTGGCTTAAAAACCATAACCTCTCAGTCCGTAGTTTGACACACAACTGCTTAGCCATGCGGCCCCTTATGATAAATCATGTAATTAAATAACTAAACTAAGATCACTTCATTTTGTAGGTGACTTGCACCTTGCCTGCCCAGTCAGACGGAAACCACACTGTGCTTATCCTGTCCAATGGAATCCAGTATGACAGCCTCACCCTGGCCTATTCAACAGCCGCCACTCCTGAAGTGACAGGCATTACTCCCTCTGGGGGAAAAAGTGGAGACACTGTTGTCATCGCTGGAACCGGTTTCAAGCCCTCTACTATTGACCCAACTGTAAAGGTAGCTATGTAATTTTTGTTTGTACTAGTTGATTTGCTCGTTCTAAGAAACGGTGGGGAATGGAGAAAGATCTGGGGATAGAATGCAGCATTGACAAATGATATGCTCAACCGTCGGACCTCGTCACTGTCATGTGTGTGGTTGGTATAATCTATGTATTATGAATAACTTTTGGCGCCGTTACATGGAGGTGTCCCGGGTTTTTTTATTTTCTTCATGATATGTATTTTATTACCGACAATGAGAGCCGACAATGAGCATTCAATTTTTTAAAGAAAGGATATATATATATATATATTTATATATGGTATATATATTTACATATAGTTTTCTTATCCATGACAGTCTGGAGCTTGAAGATTATGACAAAGCAATGTCACAAATTAGCATGTGTTTCAAATGCAAAACGACAAAATGTTCTCTAGACTTCACCATATTTTAGGACAAAGAAGAAAACCTTAAAAAGAAATTTTTAGCTAATAATTCAGGCAAATAAGTTGTGTTGTTTTTATAAACAAAATATCATACATAATTTTTACACATATTATCAAATTCAGATTTCTCAAGTATTTGCTAATTTTTTTTTAGCAGAATCAGTTTTTAATGTTATAAACTTCTCTTGCCAAAGTCAAGGCTCTCAATAAAATAGGAAAATCTAACCTGATATTTTTGAAAAAAGTAATAGATTTCGATGGAATTTTACCAAAATATGAAGGTTGTAGTCTGTACATTTTACATGAAATATGTGTTGAAGAAAAGATTGATCACATGCTCATTGTATCTCTATAATCTTGGTATTATCTTTTACAAGTAAATAATAATATTAAGTAACTCTTGTTTCCTCTAGATAGGGGGAGTTGGGTGCACAGTGGCAGCTGCTACTGCAACATCTATTACTTGTACTCTTGGAACTCAACAAACTGGCATCTATCCTGTTCAAGTCTTTGTCCCTGAGAGTGGCTACTCCAATGATGATATCGTGTTCACATATTCATTGGGAGCCTTCTCTGTTAGCCCATCCACAGGTAAGGTACCATATACATATGTACATGGAGGCATGTACTGATTAGTTTAGACAATGGTTTTTTTTTATGTTTTTTTTAGATATCCAAATAAACAAAATGACAATTTTTTGGCTCTTCAAAATCATTTTACCTTGATATTCATTCGTAGAGAGCTATACGATCCTCTGGTTAATTAATACAATTTTCCCATGCAGGATATTTAAGCCCAATTATTTTGTGGCAAAAGAGATGAGGCTTTATATCAAAGAATAATTAAAAAAAAAGGTGAGCTTTTATATAGCGCAATATCCACTTAATGTGCTCAAAGCACTTTACAAGGAGTCCCCAACCAAAAGCAACATATAACATGAAGGATGAGACAAGCTGCCTGTTAGGGGATGGTACAATTTTGCTGACAAGGACAGCGCTTTTAATGGCCAGATGTTCTTTGTACACCTGAGTGGGGTGAGAAAATGTGTGTAAAGAGACTCAACTTCACACCTCCCTGACAATATTCGAACCCAAGACCTCACGGTCGCTAAGCAAATTGTCTAACACTAGACTATAGAGGCACACAAATAAAAGTAGAATTAAAGCTCATCATATTAAGCTTTCATGTACATATATCTGATTTATTAAAATAAATGTTAAAAAATAATGACATTTCTCGATAGGTTTTAGATACTTGCATAAATCGCATGGGGGGAAATTGCTATATTGATGGAATGAAATTATTTCTTTAAGGTTCTAATAATGGTGGACAACAAATCACACTCACTGGCTCTGGATTTTTGGAAAACAGTACTTCAGTGACAATTTGTGGAGATCCTTGTGTTGAAGTTTCTTTGTCTGCATCTGAATTCATCTGCGCTACTCCAACTGCATCCAGTGAGTTATTATATCTTGGTTTATTAATTTAAATGTCATTGGGAATTCTATGCTATGGTTTGATTATACTTCCTATGGTCTTTTTCTCTTTAAATCTTATCAAGAAAGATTTGCATAATAAGTGTTTACTCAGTTCATTCCTCCATCAAATACCATTTTCATAAATACAATATGCCATTAGACTGTATTCTGCTCTCTGTGTTCTATGATATTTTAGTACTGTGGTCATGATAAAGATGTACATTATTTTTTTGTCGTTTTTTTGTTTTATTTGTGTTTTTTTTTTCAAAGATATATGTATTGTACCTATTCGGTACATGTATAACTAGATTTTTGAAAATAAAAAGCTGCATTTTGACAGGTTCTAAGGAGAGATACCTTTAGTGTCGGTTAATCAACCAGGGATGTTAATTTGTGTTTGTAAATTTTTATTCGTTGTGCACATTAAAGTTTGCATTCTTCTTGTAGTGTGCATTACAAACAATACAAAAAAGATGTAAATGTGATTGTGACAGACAGCGTTTTTGATACTCCTAGTCATGATAAAAAAAATTTTTTTTTAATTTGCTTTTTACTTCATACATTTAATTGCAACTAATTCAAAGACACTGGACACACAAGGCTTGCAATTCTACAATGTACACTCAATGACAACTTGCCTTTATTGTATAGCTTCAACTGTTAACATAGATCTATATCTGATAAGTTCACTGATGATTATTAAGATCCAAAGCAGACTTGGTTAGACAGATAAAAATAATTTTTTTACTTATTACATATATTTATTTTGTTTTGTTTTCTATTGGATTATTGTACATCACCGCATAATTATGGTAAGCATTTCTTCAAAACATTAATAATTTGTCAGCTAGGTGATGCATGTTTTAGAATGGGAAGTGTCCAGAACATGAAAGAAGTTGTAATAAAAACTGTCAAGTACCTTTCAATGAAATGTTATGCTGCAGATCCATCTACCACGGTTGCTTGTGACATTGTTGTGACGGTTGATGGTGTCACCGAAACGAATGCCAATGCCTACACATATGATCCAACCTTGGTGTCTACAATCACCTCTGTTAACCCTTCAAGGGGAGGTACTGGAGGTGGTACTTTAATCACTGTCAGTGGAACCAATTTCGGGTGAGGGACACCTCTGGTATAATTTATGTGTTGCTGTGTGCATATTGATTTTTTTATCTTGAAGTCTTTCTGTTATTGTGACAAACAAAAAGGAAAAAGGAAAAAAGAGCCAAATAGTTTCCTTAAAAAGATCAGAACAAAATAAAAGTATCGCCCTTATCCCCATCAAAAGTACGCCACAAGCCGCTGCCCCACCAAGCCTAAATCAGGACAAACAAAAACCAGAAGAAACATGAAAACAGAATCATAAGAATTTAAATAAAAAGAAGCTGTTCTTCTGTTTAGTGAAGCAGCATATCTTGTCTCCTTTTCCTATTTATTTTTGTTTCCCTCTTATATTACCATATTATCCCTATTAAGCGTACAAGCGCACCGTGCACTTACAAAAAGTACCCGATAGGGTGCACTTAAAAGGGTAAGTTACTGGCCTTCACGGTATTTTGGTATTTCCAGATTGGCTGCTTATATGATGAAATAACAACATTGAATTTTTTCTAAAAGCTATTCAACATAACCTCTTTTCTTTTTACAGGTCTAAAACGGCTGATATCAGCGTAACCATCCTAGACGCTTCCTGCACTGTAGAAACCGTCACTGACACAGAAATCACTTGCCGCACTGGAGCTGCCAGATCAGCTGATGCCTTTGTTAGTGTGCAAAGAAATGGGTGGGGAGAGGCTTTGCAAGTAAGTAAGATGAATTTATATATACATGTAAAATATAATTAAAATTCTGACTCAAATTAATCTAGAAAACCTTGGCCAAGTATCCATTACACAACAGGCTCATAAAACTGGCTTGAGATTTATTGTCCATGTCGAGTAGACTTAATAATGATTTATTCTTTAAACTGGATTGAGATTTATTGTCCATGTCGAGTAGACTTAATAATGATTTATTCTTTAAATGACACATAATGGCAAGGGAGAAAAAAAATGTGACACATAGGAAACAGATTTGGAAGAAAAGTTAAACATGTCTCTGAAATTGGTAACAATATTGGTCTAAGTTGTTAAAATGGCCTCCATGTAAACCCATGTCAAAAGTGTCATTCCGAAGAAACATGGCCGAATTAGTCTTAAACCTAAACCCATGGAGCTTGGGATGAGACAGTAACTGCAGATATCAAGTTGTCATTTGAGAAGAATATCAACGAAAGAGTTCATAAGGCAAATTCAGTACCATACTTTATGCTGTCATACAGACATTCAAAAATCTAGAAGTAAATTAAATGTGGGACTTATTATATAAGAAATATCTTGATGCGACAGAAAGCAAGCAAAAAGGGCAACAAATTTAAATACAGGACTAAGCGGACCTGTCATATGAAGAGCTTATACAACAAAATTAAGCTATCAGAAGAACTATGGCAATTTAATCATGGACGTTTACAAAATGATAGGGGGTAAATTTAACTCAAAGGTGTCAGATTTCATTCAAATTCAAGGGCCAAACAAAAATACTTGGGAAAATTAGCATAAGCAGCTCAAAAAAAGATGTAGATTAAATGTAGCATTAAAGTAAACCTTGACTTGTATGTATATCAAAAGATTTGAATGTTCACAGTCATTGTTTTTCCATCTTTCCTTATAGACAAGCGCATCTTTTGAGTACATTGACATGTGGTCTAGTCCCTACACCTGGGGTGGAAATTCTCCTCCAGTAGAAGGAGACTTTGTCATCATACCTGCCGGCCAAAAGATTCTTCTGGACAATGATACTGAGATTCTAAAAATGCTTTTGATCCAAGGTTGGTTTTATGAGATAAACATTAAACTTTTTATCATTGCTTTTACAAACTCAGAATCAAAAGCAGTATAAGAATCAAAGATACCAAGTATCATCAATCTTATCAGTAAGAAAGTAAAATGCTGTGATTTGTAGATTTGTGTTCAACGTGGAGCTAATCTAAAGTATACTTTCAATTTGGAGATTATAAGGAGAATTAATTACTATTATTTATTGGTTGTTGTTCTTGTGACAGAATTATGTTTTGGTCATGCTTACGATAAAATCAGTCAACACCTTTGTGTCAGTTTGATATGCCGGACGCAACTTTATTTTTAGAAACTGAGTAGATTCTAACAGTGAACAGAGCTTCACACCAGAGAGTTCTATCTCTCGTGTCATAAAGATTTCACAACACAGTATGGGTTAATGATAATAATAACAATACATTACATTCCCCCATCCTTAAAACAGACTAATCAATTCAATGTTAAAATGCAACATAA
>JBCHJU010005573.1:0-12289 GCA_039654505.1 Plocamopherus imperialis | reverse complement strand
TCTATCTATCTATCTATCTATCTATCTATCTATCTATCTATCTATCTATCTATCTATCTATCTATCTATCTATATCTGTCTATCTATGAACAAGGCATTCAATCAGTAGAGTCAGTCGCTCACTCACCAAATCGTTCTAAACCAAAGCTACCGAAAACAAAGGCCTATACATGTACCATAATTCATCTATAAATGTATCTGCACGTACCCTTAGCAATATGGAGTGGACGTCTCCTTCGTATGAACGGCTTGGGGGACAACAAATTTGCGCTAAGGCGCAAGGCATAAGGAGCATGGCAAAGAACAGGACCTGCATCTTGACTCTGTGTACGGAAAGGTGAAACAATTAAAACAGGGACTTGAACTATAGAAACAAGTTTTGTTTTTGTTTTTTAGTCAGCGTATTGGCTTGGACAGTAAGAATGCTATTCTACTCTTACTAGTCTTACTCTTAGGCGAGGCGATTCGGTGCCACTGTCCAAGGTGGATCTCAGTGGATCCATTTTTTTCTTTCTTATAAATTTCTATAAAAAAATTCTTCCCTCTTTGGGCTGACAACCGAAAGGTTTGTGGTTCGAATCCTGTATGGGACATTGTGATTTAACCCGTAGGCAAGGTTTTTTGCAGTAATTGCCTCCGTTTGCGGCGCTGCTCTTGCTGACGCTAGGTTTTCGGTTAAAAAATCAAAAGACCAATTTTATTGTCCTCCGGGAATGATTTGAGTTGATTTTTCCCCTCTGTGTTTGTAATTATTATCTATGGGGCTCATTTAAATTGTCGAGATCTAATGTGTCAGATCAGTTTTATTGAATTAAAATGCACTATATCTTTAATCGACATGGTATTCTCAAAATAAATCCCCAAACCTACTACATCAGTTGTCATCTATGTTAATGATTATACACAGATGTGTTATCTAGTAAATCCGATGAGGCCTTCTCCTCAAACCATACTGAAACACCAGGATGTCATAAAGAAGAATATACATTATTTTGTGAACATATTATATTATGATAGCTTTGCATATCATAAAGATGCATATAATATACATTATTGATGGAACATGATTATTTTGTGATAGCTTCTTTAAAGATGAAATAATTGTTTTGATCTATCTCTCTCTATATACTGGGTGCGAGAAAAAAAAACGCGCAGGACTTTAAGGGGCCATAACTCTCTTTACTTTGTATAGATCGACATAAAACTTCACACATACCTTATTTAACTTATTATCAATATGTATGTTGATTTAAAACAAAATATAACCCAGTATAATGAAACGCCAGCGATTCTAACAGGCGTACTCAGAAAACCTCATATCAACGTTGTGTAAATGATATACAGTGCGTCCCTAAAAATTGCACAGCCCGCACAGCAAGTCGTGGGTTTTAAATTTACTTCGCTAACAAAACAATGTCTCTTGAGTTGTTTGCACTTTATTTTATCAAAATCAGTTCAGCGAAGCAGAAGTTATGCCCAATATATTGAGGCATGGTAACGCCCTAATCGAATGATAACGCCATGGCGGGCGCCTAGCGTAGGTCTAAGTGAAAACTGACCATTTAAACGACCGTGCTTCACTAAAATTGATAAAACTTCGGTTTGCGAGGAACAATGAGATTTAGATTTAGTTCAATTGACTCGTTATAAAATTCTCTACAAGATAAATTGCTTTATAGCAAATTCATTTTTAAAACCCGCGACTCGATGTACATGGCTGTGTAATTTTTTTTTTTCAAACACCCTTTAAGCAATTTACGCGTCGATATGAGGTTTTCTTAGTAGGCCTGTTAAAATGCCTGTTAAAATCGTTGGTGTTTCATTATGCTGGGATATATTTTGTTTAAAATCGGCATACGTGTTGATAATAAGTTCAATAAGGCCTTTATGAAGTTTTATGTCGATCGATACAGAATGGAGAGAGTAATGGCCCTTTGAAGTCCTGCGCGTTTGTTGTTTTTTTTTCTCGCACCCAGTATATCTCTACATTTCACATGAATATCATTTCCGTTTGAATTGTATACAAAACGTCTGCACTTTACTTTCCCTCTTTTGGGAGGAATAAAGTGAATTGAATTGAATTAATTATATGATTTGCCTAAATAAGCAATGTATGTGCAACCTCGAGTTCAGGACACATCACTTCAATAATAGTTGAAGGAGAATCTTTTCGATTTCACTTTTTTTTTCTTTTCTTTTTTGATACATAATAACAAATAAATCGGAATTTCAATGCCTATGTACATCATTTGATTTCTTAAAATCATTAGATATCAACAACCAATGTGCACTTTCTCTAAACAAGATGCTTAAGTAACATTTTGAATGATAAAATAAAATAAAACGAAAAGTGAACACTGTAACTGTAACCTTTTCCCCGCGTTGTCCACACTAAGGAACAAGTTAAAGCTCACCTTCGAAAGAAACCAACGAAATGAATGTTGAATCAGCTCCTGCTCGGCAAGCAAAATATTGTCGTCTGCTCGGTGGCCCCCTCTCACAAAATAATATATTTGATGGAACATAAGCTCCGAGTCATAACCATGCGCCAGAGTGGGATGACAATGTTAATGGGGTTTCCATTAATCAAGACCAGATCTTCCTGACAGATTAATGATACTTTGGGTATATCTGTGCGGTAGAAAAGTCTGCTGTCCAATCAGAGCTGATGAAGGTAGTGGTAAAGTAATGGTTCGTTTTGAGTTATCCTCGCTTAAATATAATTTGCAACGTGGTGAGTAACAAATAGTCAGCGGGGTTCGAGTGTCTGTGTGTGTGTGTGTGTGTGTGTGTGTGTGTATTTGAGTGCGTGCGTGTGTGTGTATTCAATGTGTGTTCCGTTGATTCAAACAAAAACATTTGGCTTCATATCGTTGTCTGCCAGATGAATGCGACAGTGCTCGAGAAATCAAATTAATCATTTAAATCGCAGCACGCAATTTTCTTTCAAATCGCTTTGAGAATCCCAATTTATTTCGCATTATTTTCTTCTTTTTTTCGGTGTTAGTAAGAATTACAAGAATACGCATAATACACATTGTTTTTTGGTAATTGCGCAGAGGGAGGAGTAGTTGGTATTATAAACTATAATCTATTGCATCTTTCATATATAAATTTTCATTAAATTAATGAGATTTACGTCGGGTGTATATCCCAAACGGGGCACTTACTAACATAGGCTTGTTCAAGGCATCTACGTAGACGATACAGGCCTTAGATCTTAGAAAATTATTCTTAGTGAATTAAGACAATGGATAGACTACAATACCGTTGTATATGAAAGTACATGTATTATGATTTATAATTGATGTTCAGGACAGTAACGGTTGTATGAACACCCTCTTTTACTTTAAACATGACTATTTTTTTTTTCAAGTATTTAACGCTCATAAAGACAACTTGTAACTAATCCCAACGATTATTTACATTATGACGATGTTCATTGTAAAAATGCGATTATTACATTATATTATAGTAGACCTACAATATTTTATCTTATACGTACCAAGAAAGAAATATAACATTTTAAAAACGGATTTCCAAAATGCTATCAATCAAGTATTATTGAACAATTCATTAATCTTACATTAAATCAAAAGTAAATCATGGCATTGAGAAGGTATACAGTGCTATGCAGATCTATAACTAGAGTTTGTTTACAAGCGTATTGTAATGTACCAGGGAAAGGGTCATACATTGACATTTGCAATTAAGCCTGAATGTAATGTTAGGAAAAGGCAATAGGACGTGTATACATGACGTGTAGTAAGTTATTATTCTATGACATGCTTTAAATGAAATGCACAAATAGAATAAAACTTGAAAACCATACTAATGACAAGACATGCACAATAAAAACAAAAACAAAACAAGACTGGACGCTTAAAAAGTCCTAACAAGTCAAAATGTCGACAAATAACTGAAAAATGTACATTGACACCCGATAACAATTACACACATTGCTGGTTTACGAGAAGACAAACGATAGCTTGATATTGATATAAAAGCTATGATTATAATATATTATGTTATATAATTGTACACATAATGTGATGTTAGCCGACCCAAGTTGTTACATGTATTGAGTATTGAGTGTAACGGAAAGAGTCGTAACTTGCCCCTCTGGAAATCTTGATTCAAATTTGAAACGAAGATAAGCATCGCTTCGTTTGCCGGTAAATTCTTTATCGCGTTTAAACAAAATTTCCAAATAAACTTCAATGACGTTTGAGTATTTGCAGAGACTGAAATGATTCGTTGCATTTCTTATACCATGCACATGTACGCCTATATACAGAGATCTACATTTGTAGGCCTATGTGATTTTGATTGTGTAGCGTACGTCCAAGATTTGTCGAGTTGTCTTCGGTGGAGTGCATTGGGTTTTTTCTTCATTAGGTCGAGTTAGGGTTAATTTCCAAGTGCCACAAATGTACGCGAGGACAGATTTGACAAGGCTTTGGTATAGTTTCAGCTTTGTGGATCTTCTTTGTTTATCAAAGTGGGACCATATATTGTTCGATATCAGCATAGCGACCGTTGAAAGATGTTACCTCTTCGCTATGTCCAATTTTGTCTCTATCAAGGAGTCTATTTTCTTCTTGAAAGTGAACTTGAATTTGAAGGTAGTGCTGGCACAGATCTTCCAGGGTTAATTGGAGTCCTCTTTGCAGGGCATCTATTCCAGGGTGGCCCATTAAGTCGCGATACACTTTTAAATCATTGTTTCGATTTTCTTGAAAAACATGTCATGGATTTACCGCTTTATGCTTGAGGAGGGGGTGGGGTGGGCGGAGGGCACCTTGTTTGGATGATTTCAAATAAAGTGACATTATAAAGAGGATAACTAATATTTAAGATGGCGCCACACAACAATCCGTAAATGGAATCGAGCTCGTAGATGTAGCGAGTTGTTAATGATGCAACTCTATTGATGACTCTCCGTTTAAAGTAAAGTTTAGTATCCTTATTCTTTATCAATAGCCATGCCTCCAAACAATAAACAATATAAATCAATTCATATCTTTTTTTTTACGCTACTGGTGAATCATTTGATAGGTTTAAATTTCTTTCCACTTTACAATTGTGCCATAAACAGTTAAAATACATTTATAACTAGTAGGCCTTTTTTGTTCTACTTTTGAGATTCAAATATTTTTAAATACATCTTGAAAGTGACATATTGAAACCCTCAATCCAAAATAAACCATGATATGATTCGAATTTATTCCATTAAATCTGAATTTCCAATGACGAAACGAAATATAACATTGACGGACGCATTTCTGAAATACATGATAATGTAAATTTTAGAAGTTTGGCTGATCTCAAGCAATCTGGCAACGCTGGGACATCCTCTTCAAAGCCATCAAGTCGTCAACTAGACAACATAGGCCGAGAGGCCTACCGTAATTTCAAAGACATTTTAGAGAATGCAGGGGGGGGGGGCGGCTGTTGGAAATGTGTCCGAGATCCCGCCCACTCTCACTCTGTTGACGGCTGAGCGAGTCGTGAGTCAGTTGGCTGTGCGTGTGACGTGTTTTTATTCATTTTAATTTCCTGTGAAGAAAATCCTGTTAATATGTTAGGGGGGGGGGGGCAGTGTCCCTTGTGCCCTAATGTAGATCCACCCCTGGTAATGATAAACCTAAACTACATGTTTGTCTAAAATTGCAGACCACGAAGGCAATACAGTAATTGGGAGAGATAAAACAATGATGAGATGGGCAGAACATTTCAATGAAATCCTCAACAGAGAAGAACCTCAAGCACCATTCAAAAAATGACGAAGAAATTGTTCATGAACAAGACAAAATCGAAGAAACAAATTGCAGCCCTCCCTCCCTCCCTGCTAGAAATAAAGACAGCAATCAAAGGACTAAAGAATCAGAAAGCCCATGGAATAGATTCTATAACCAGTGAACTACCAAAAGCAGACATTGACAACACCACCGCACGAACAAAGAAACAACATGTATTTGACTTGATATGTAACCAAGAAAAAGTGCCGGAAAACTAGAAAAAATGACTCATTACATTATAAAATACCCAATAAAGGATACTTGATGGATTGTAAAAACCAGCGTAGAATAACACTTCTACCCATTACATGTATAAGCAAAATAATGGGGAAAATAATCATAGAAAGAATAAGGAAAGCCACTGACTGCAAATTAAGAAAGGAACAAGCTGGCTTTAGGAAAGGGAGAGAGACGGCAGAACAAGGATTTATCCTGCGCAATATAATCGAACAAATAAATGAATGGCAAGCCACCCTCTACATGAACGTTATAGACTTTGAAAAGTCATTCGACTCTACATAGCGAGGGCCAATGGCAAATACTAAAGCTATATCAAGTACATCAAAAACTAATAAGAATGATACAGTTGTTTTCTAAAGACTTCAAGTGTGCAGTTATTGACCAAGAGAACACAAGTGAATGGTTTGACATAAAGACTGGTGTAAAGCAAGGGTGCAACATGTCAGGTTTCCTCTTCCTTATAAAAATGGACTTTGTAAAAGTACTAGAAATGGAGAGAGGGGAATAAGATGGAACTTCACAACCAAGTTAGATGATCTGGATATTGCAGATGATGTAGCCCTACTAGCACATATTGAACAAAAGACAACAAAAATGAATGAAATAGCCAAAAGCATTGGACTCAAAATAAATACTGCAAAAGCACAATTGATACGAATAAACAGTAAACAAGAAGGCAAAATAAAAATTGATGAGAAAGAAATATAAGAAGTAGAAAAAAAACACATACCTTGGAACAACAGTATCACATGAAGGCGGAAGAATGCAAGGAATGAAAAACAGAATTGGAAAAACAAGAAGCATTTTCATACGCCTTCGCAATACATGGAAATCTAGCAAAATCATGACAAAAACAAAAATGAAATCATACGAAACATTAGTAATACAAGACATGTAAAACAGAATTGGAAAGGCAAGAGGCATTTTCATACGCCTTCGCAATACATGGAAACCTAGCAAAATCAAGACAAAAACAAAAATAAAACTATATGAAACATTAGCAATACCAGTTCTACTATATGGCTGCGAAACATGGAAAATCACGAGAAGAGACAATCACAACATCGTCACATTTAACAACAAATGCCTAAGGAGAATCTTAAAAATTAAGTGGCAAGATAGAGTGACAAACCAAGAAACATGGGAAATATCAGAAACAAAACAACTTCTTGAAGAAATAAAACACAGAAAATGGAAATTCATAGGACATATCCTAAGACAGGACCAAACAAATTATTGTAACTTAGCCCTAACCTGGACCCCACGGAAGAAGAAAGACAGGACGGCCAAAAACAACGATCGAACAGGAAAGAAACGCAGCAGGATGGAAGACATGTGGCGAAGCAAGAAAAACAACGACAAACAGGGATATGTGATGGGCATCTGTGTGACATAAGTAACGAAAGAAAAGGGTAACAGGTAACATACAGGACCAAGCTAGTCGAGGAAGCAAAGCTGCTTCATTACGTTCAACGAAGACATTACACGCTATTCGTTTTCAACCTATGACCAGGAAAGGCAGTGCCTTTCTCAAAAAGCTCGCTCTTACCTCAATGATTTTGTAATTAAAACAAAACAGTAGATTTGGGGCGATTCAAAAGCAAAGCGTCGATTCCACCGTATTGGTGCAGAACCAAAACATCGACCTAGCGTGCCTTCAAGAAACTAACCTAAACCCCAACATGAGGTGCACAACTGAAAGCTTCCAATGTTTTAGAAAAGTCAGGGAGAACAAACCAAAAGGAGGAGATACAATTTTTGTAAAGTTGAACATTCCAGCAACTGAGATCCAAACAAATAATGAAGTAGATATTATAGGTGTCTCACTCGGCCTACCAGGAAGAAAAATCACCATTTACAACTGCCATCACCCACCTACAAAACCAATGAATTTACATATCATAGATATCACACAAAGCGACTGCATCATTGTGGAGAACTTCAATAGCCACTCCCTCAGCTGGGGTTACCCATCTCCGTACAGCATAGGGGAAGAAGTTGAAGACTGGCAAAGTCTGAACAATCCCCAGCTCATCAACAAACCTGACGACCCACCAACCTTCCACTCTACGGCATGGCACTCAACCTCAACACCAGATCTTGTTTTTACCACAGATGAGGAGTACAAAGGGATAAAAAGATGTGTCTGAAACAGCTAGCAACTAGCGACCACGAGCCAGTGTTGCTGACACTACTAAACGTCAGCTCCAAATCTTTAAACAACACCATCCCAAGGTTGAATTACAAAAAAAAAAGCAAAGTGGGGTAGCTTTGAGAGACTTAGAAACGTCTACACAGCCAGCATTAAGAGCAAAACGAATCGGACAAACAAGAGTGCAAAAGCATTCACAGCAGTTATTCTGAGAAAGCATTCCCCGTGGCGCCAGGAAAGATCACATATCCAACTGGAGCGAAGAGCTACAGAAACTAGACGATGAAGCCAAGGAGGCCAGGGAAGAAACAGAGCAACACAAATCAGAAGAGAAGAACATACAGTTTAAAAAAGGCAACCGCCAAATAATCAAGCAGTTTAACTCAGCCATTAGGAGAAGATGGCACGAGAAAACAGAATCCTCCAATTACGAAAGAGATGGAACCAAGCTATGAAGACTAATTTTAAGCTTGAACGGAGATTTGGATGGACGGGGAACAAATGCAATGTATTCTAGAGTAAGGCACGACCCAAACGTTGGCCTTACTTTTGTGCTTGTTTAATGTGTACAGTGGTAGGCCCTATATCTGTGTGTCCGTGTCGCCTTTTGGGTAATACATGTACAATTTTAAATTTTCCATCTTTCTTTCAGAGGCATCCAGTTCAGTTTCTTCATAATTGCTGTGACAATGTGCTTTCTGTTGTCGACATTACACAGAAAACGAAATGCCCGTCTCTGAACTGTTTCGATTTTAATCTATTTAATATTTCTTTTCCTGGTCCCAAAACGCTACAACCGTATTCTAGTAGAATAGGTCTTGCAAAAACTTTGCAACATTTCTTTCACATTCTTCGGATATGATGATGTGTTTATTTTCAAAAAGCCGTGTGTTTTGCTGGCTTTGTTGACAACTTTGTTGACATGAGAGTTCCATGTCATTTTATCATCAAGTGTTATACATGTACCTAAATAATACATTTTCTGCCGTCTATAGTTTCAATTTTGGTCGTGGATGCCATATAGGTGGCGCTTGGTGGTGATGCGTATTAACTGACATTTATGGGGATGGAACTTCATTTTCCAATCGCTTTCCCATTCTTCTAACGTTGATAGATCGTTTTGAGGGATTTCTCCATCTTCCGCTGATTTTATTTGTCAATATAAGGGGCCATCGTCTGCAGAGAGTCGAATTTTGACCCATGTGGTGATCGTTCGGACATGTCCTTGATGCACACCAGGAAGAGCGGCGGCCCCAGAACTGTGCCCTGTGGGATTCCCGATTACGCTTGTCTTTCGGAGGACAAAGTTGTCTTCAACCATTACTCTCTGTGATCGATCCATAAGAAACTATTTAAGCCAGGAGTGTATATTTTGAGACATACCGAAATGGCTTTTAAAAATTTTTTAATGCGTTGTAAGCTTTGGTGATAGACTGAGTCAAATGTTTTACTAAAGTCAAGAAGGATGGCATCTGTCTGTCCTTCCTCATTTCAAGGTCCTTACAAAATCAGAGCAGGTGGTTACTAGCTGTGACTCGCATGGTCGACCTAGTCTTCTTGATGGCTGACAAACTCAGATAGCTGAGTATTCTTGTCAACGCGCCTTAAGCACATTTTTCTTCTGGTACATGTATTTTGATTTTAGTGTTGTACTTTTAGATTTCTGCAGGAAATCTTCTGTATCTTTACTGTACTTAACATTGGTAGGGAGTTAAGTTCACAATTTGAATGCATTAGGGAAATATGAATATAGATGGCTATCTACATGATTTGATGAAGGCAGTGTAAATGTTTGAGAACCATTAATATTGAATTCCTTTAGTGGTAATATTGCTTGTCCTTTAAATGCTTTGAAAAGAACGATTACTTTATTTAAAGCTCTTTGTTTTTAGGGATATCCACTGTAACATATCCATTTATTTTTGTGTTACCTTTTGTAAAGTTATAGTTATTGATTACAAATCTTCCTGAATTCCTAGTCAGTTTTGAGGAATATCCACTGTAACATATCCATTTATTTTTGTGTTACCTGTTGTACAGTTATAGTTATTGGTTACAAATCTACCTGAATTCCTAGTCAGAATCCGTGTGTTGATCGAAATACATGTATTTCCTAATGTTCGTATGAACGATTTGCTCTTACGGGAGTGAAGGACAATGGTTAGCAGTTTTCAGGTTTGTCTCCTTTTTTAAATACCGGAGTGATGATAACTTTTCCCCAACCATGTGGGACAAGTCCTTGATCCAATGATGTACAGGAGTGTGTATATATAGAGGCTAGTTCGATTACAAATGTTTTTTTTTTTTTTTCAATGGCTTTTACTAATATGTCATCAGTCACTGTTGCTTTTGCCTTCCGTAGAGTCACACATGAGATTGAACAATCAGACAAATCGTTGCTATGGCATAAAAATAGGAGGGTCTACGCATTTTCCCCCGTGAGACTTCTGATGTGACGGGAATTTTTTCAAATTATATACCTTGAAGCTGAAGAATAACGTTACTGTGTCATTACTGTCATGTAAGCTTACCTCTTAGACTCTTAGTGAGATGATCACTTAGCCATGTGTGCAGTACACTTCGTATTTTTCTCTTTGAAAGTTCAAGTCGAGTTTTGTGGTGTTTTTTTTTTTTTTTTTTTTTTTTTTTTTTTTTTTTTTTTTTTTACAGTGACCGACTTCAGGGTGGGCGAGACTGAAAGTGTTATTAGGCGTCTACTTCAATATAATATTATCATTTGAGTTGTTTGACTATAAAAATGACTGGCAAAATGGGGTAATTGAATAATGTACAATGTATATAGATCGTGGCTGCTTGTAAAAGTAATTTGCAAAGTTCATTTTCGAGTATGTTATATTATAGTAAGTCACTGGAAACAGCTAAGCACCTAGATCTAGGCCTGGACCATAGATTTATTATATGGGGTATCTCTATTGCCTAGACCTAGATCTCGGTCTTGAACAGTTTCATGCCAGTCACTGTGCGTCCTAGATCTAGATAGGCCTACACGTAAATCTACATGGTAGGCCGGCCTATCAACGATTGACGGCTCCCAGATAAGCTTAGGCTAGGCTTATACAAGAACGATTTTTTCGGTAATTTACGGTGTAAGTCTTGGGATTCTTAGAGTAGCGGATGAATATGTAAGTTTGGTTATGTTTTTTATTTTCATATCAGAATCACACTGAAGGCAATTATAATGCTTTATTTGATCATCTGATATTATTTGACTTTTTTTCTGAGGCCAGATATTATATGAAAGAAAACCAATTTGCATCTCATAGAACTATTTGGCATAACAACAAGGGCGACCAAATTACCTCCTCGAATTACAGCGCATCCACTTCCTTTTATCCGCATCACCCTTTACCATGAGGTAGAAATTTTTGGTCTTCGGGAACATTTCATGAAAATTTAAAATTAATGTCGTGCTATAAGATTTTGTGACATGTTTTACATATCTAGTGGATAAATGATCATTTAATGATCACAAGGATATGAAATACTAGCGTCAAAATCATGTA
This sequence comes from Plocamopherus imperialis, assembly GCA_039654505.1. Taxonomy (NCBI): domain Eukaryota; kingdom Metazoa; phylum Mollusca; class Gastropoda; order Nudibranchia; family Polyceridae; genus Plocamopherus; species Plocamopherus imperialis. The sequence continues at coordinate 572 of JBCHJU010005573.1, read as the reverse complement.
TAAAGCATGCTAACTGTTCATACATTGTGACTTGAATTGCACCATTTACTGGTAACTCAATCGCAAGGCACGGTAGTAACTTTTAGTAAGGTAGTTGTACCGACTGTGCTGTCACGCCTGAAGTTCTCATATTTGAGATCTATTATAGATTATAGACCTAGATCTAGATCTGTTATCCCATGAAATATCAAATTAGCTGTTGTGATATCATTCCCATATCCATATCAGTATCAGGTCTTTAGAGAAGTGTCGGTGTTGGCCAAGATCTGAAGCCTAAAAAAATGAAGGCTGTGGCTAGATCTATGTAGATCTAGATTTTAGATCTAGGCCTACCCATCCCGGATAGACCTTTAGTCTTTAGCTTTCAGGCTATGTACTCGGCCCGGAAGGACGCTTAGCCCAGAGGCTCTGTACCCGACCCGGACGTTTAGTCTGGTAGCTTTGCACCTGTCCTAGACAGTGTAAATCAAAAGGTAGTGTCAATTGCCACACCCCTTGGGTGTGTCAATTGACGATCCGTCAATTGCCACATCCGTTTTGTTGGAACTCTTCTACGTTGTTGTGTAACTTAT
>JBCHJU010005572.1:0-18367 GCA_039654505.1 Plocamopherus imperialis | reverse complement strand
TGTTGGGCTTTTTGGTGGGTTTTTTGGAGGTTGGGGGAGGGGGGGGGGGGTTGCCCGGAGGATGGATTATACCAAACTTCTCTTTTTATTTGTTTCTTTTTTATTGTTTGTATTATTAGATTTACTGTGGTAAATGTTTATTTTGATTTGCATAGTCCAGTTTCACCTGAGTGAGAAAAAGTAAAATCAAGTGAAAATTCCATTCACGATGAAAGTGAAATGATAGAGTAGCCCCACATAATTGCTTTTCTTAAATTCAATTACCATGAAAGATTAGACAGCTTACCACTCAGCGCAGTTGAACTATACAACTAACATGGCTAATTTGATTAGACCGGCAGGGTGAATAGTGTATTTTGTCAGTCATCACTGGAATTATAGTGAAATCAATCAATGATGGGTGGAGAGTGGTGTAAAATAAAATCAACAAAGTATGGGCCTCAGGACATTTTTAGAAAGTGATACCATTTTCTAAAAAAACCTGGCAAAAGCTATATAGTCAATGAAGCGGCGAACATTCTTAACATTAGAATATGTTGTTAATGAAAAGGTGGAAAAAAAACAAAACACTCAAAAAAATTGTTTATACAGATTCGGATTTAAATTTTGATAATATTAAATAAATGTTAAAGAAAAAGAAAAGTAAACAAAAACAAAGACAAAGGGTGGAATGTGTCTATTCAATTTACACCTGTAATTTACCTTTATTTAATTCACATATTGAGTAATTGACTCACAAGATTTGGAAAATGGCTTGGATTATTGAGATCTATAGAGAAAACAATTTTAAAGAAATAAGGAACATTTTACACTTTTTTTTTTCAAACCATGAAATAATTATGTCCTTGCTTTTCATCAGGATATGGGTTGTAAGACCACCCTGGACAATAGGGAAGTGGTCAGTCACAGTGATCTGATTGTCCTAGCAGTCAAGCCTAACATAATCCGTCCAGTACTAGAAGAAGTTGCTCCTGTTGTGGAGCCAGAAAAACAACTCTTTGTCTCAATCGCAGCTGGAGTCACAATTGACTCTATCGAACAGGTATTCTTACATTTTCACCTAGCATCATTAAAAAAAAAAAAAGTCTTGATCTGTATTTCTATGTACTTCTGTTGACTGAATGTCTTCTCATTTACTTTTATACTCTTACCATCCATCCTATTTTAAAAGGATGTAGTTAAAGGTTTGATCTGTGAAAGTATCATAATAAATTCATTGTATCATGGACTGGTACCGGTATAATTTAATATTGCCTTTTTTCATCAATATCATAGAATCTGTAAACTCCAATATTATCACCGAAGGCAGCCAGGGTCCGTTTTCTGAATATTAATAAAAATATCAAATAATGAAACAACAAAACTCGACTTTAAAATCAGACAGATCAAGATCTAGATTGATTTAGATTTAGTCTTAATCTTTCACCTTTTTTACTTTCTCCTTAATAATTATACTCCTGTGATGTACTTTGTTTTTCAAACCAGAATCTACCTCCTAAATCCCGTGTTGTACGGGTAATGCCAAACACTCCTGCCCTAGTCCAAGCCGGTGCTGCTGTCATGTCTACCGGTCATAACACAAAAATGGGAGACAGTGAACTCGTTCAAGATTTACTGCGAACAATCGGCATTTGTGAACAGGAATCTGAACATCTATTAGATGCTGTTACTGGTGTTAGTGGCAGTGGGCCTGCATATGTAAGTTTGGATCAAGCTGGGGCTTGCATTGTTCTTCATCATATTATAGTAATCTCAGTGTAATACATTGAGGCCACATTTTTAAGAATAAATCACTTAACTCATTGAAGACGCGCCACAGTAGGCCTCACTGGGCCACTGGGATGCACGTTTTTGACCCATCTTCAATCAGCCGTAACTTTTGTATCAGTGGTGATAAAGAGAAGTGGTTTCTTGCATGTTATAGAAGAATATAAAAAAAAAAAAGAAGAAGAAGAATATTTCAGCTTTCTAATGATCTTTTCATGATGTAAAATAGTAGGTGCCGACGGGTCTCCAGGGACAGCTGTACCATTGGCAATACTGTTCCCAAGTGTCTTCAATGAGTTAAGTTACAGGCTGGAAAGGAACCGGGTACTTATTTGTTAGGTGTTTGATCTCTGAATGAAAAAAATGTTTTCTGGCGGCTCGAGTTAAGATGAGAATTATTATTATATTGTCTTACAGAGCAAAAGAAAAAAAATGAAAGGATTTATCCCATCTACCTCCTTCCACCCTCACCCCCCACACCTATCCCCTTCCTCCAACATCCTCCGTCAAGTTTTGTCAAAAAAAAAAACCCGCAAAAACATCTAAACATACGGATATGACATGCCTGTATAATAATTGTATTGCAGGCGAACTGTCCAAACAACCTCCTGTCTCAAGGCCACTTTCTGAACACTCCTTTTGATATTGTTTTTCCCTATCATCTCTATTCATTCAAGTCAACCACCTGCCGTATGCAACCATGACCACTTATTTTCATTGACAAAATACACTTCCAAATTGTCTAAGACGACCAGTCAAGACCAATTAAAGTTTATTGGCCAACAATTCTTCCTCATTTTGTTGTGATCCAAGCTCTGCCCCATTCCAGTATTTTGCAACCATTATATCCCCATCTATAATATTAATTGTATTATACTAGTGTATATCGCTGGTCATCCCATGACTATGTGTTTATACAAGACATAGTGTCAAAACATGATAAACACAGTTTTTAATGTTCATTAAGTCAACATGATATTTAATGATCGGATAAAAAAAAAAAGAAAAGAAAAAACATCCACTAATTCATCCTCAAAGGGAAATTTGTCATTTGTTTTTTTACCGAAAACCGAGCGCCAGCCGCAGAGCAGCCCCGCAAACAGAGGCAAGTAGTGTAAATAACCTTGCCCAAGGGATAAATCACAATGCCCCTGACGCGATTGGAACCACCAACCTTTCGGTTGTTAGCCCAACGCACAACTGACTGTGCAACTGTGACCACTATCATCCATGTTTATCATCCAAGCTGTAGGGAAGGCACTCCTTATGTCTCTATACCATTTCATTGGCAGCCGGACGAATAGCCACAGCCTAATTTTCATTTTACCCTTGACATCCACAGAATTGTGTGTAGAGATAAATGATCATGAATGATTTCTCTCAACAGGCTTTTGTTGCCATCGAGTCATTGGCAGACGGGGGCGTCAAGATGGGTCTGCCACGAGATTTAGCCATCAAGCTGGCTGCACAAACAATGCTGGTGAGGTTTTTATAGTTTTCTTTAAGCCTTTAATGAATGAATGAAACAATAGATATAATGTGTAGGAGTCATTGTCAAATAAAGAAAATTGTGATAATCAGCGCGATTTTATCATTATTATATCAATAGGTTTTGCTTCATTTTATGTCTGTTATGATGAAAAATATTTGATAATGATTTTGTCATTAGTTCACATGTTTGTCTTTAATCCAAATAAGAAAAGGTGTAAATAAATTTTTTAAAATAATCAAAGTGATAAAGAAGCTTGAAAATCTGTCATGAAATTAGGTCTCTTGAAGGCAGAGAACCTCTTCTACAATATGTGTGAGTATCAAAATATACATTATTTCCAAAGAAATAGGACTGACAAATACAATTATGGGTGTTTTTTACATATATTTTTATTTTTAAGTCTTTTGTGCGATTCATGAGTCTTGTTTTAAATCTTACTTCACATACAGTTTCTTGTCAAATTCATAAGTCATAAAAGATACTGAATTGATACTATTTTTTCTAAAGATTTCCTAACCACAATTTTGTTGCTGCTTCTTCTATTATTGCTAATTTTGTTTTGTGTGTAAGGTATATTTAAAAACATTGACAGATTTGAAACTATTACCTGATATGTTTTGTTATCTCGGTCTTTCATGTCAAATTGATATAGTGATTCTTACTTTTCATCCAAAACTGCTATTTGACGTGACATTATTTTCCTGCTTTCCGTCCTGTCTGTCAAGGCGTATGAAAGCTAAGAGTTTTTCTGCTCTTGTTAGAATTTTCCCAATGTTTGTCTTATTCCGCCTTTTTGCTTTAAAATAAAGCAACTTTCCTTCTTTGTGAATTAATAATCTGCACCGTTGTGTGATAAATTCAAACGTTATTTGGCTTTACCTTAGTTTTTTGTAACTGTCATTACCATGAGCGATAAGTAAAATGTAGAAAATCTCAATCTAATGTCACTTTCTTCAATCACCTATTGTCGTACACCAACTTTTCCTCTTTGAAATATTATGAATTATTAAAAGGTATTTAGAGAACGAGGAAGAGGAAGAAGAAAAGGTATAAAACTGCACGTTCTTGAAAGTTAATGAATCAGCGGCCAAGTTGACATGAGATTTTGGCCATATTATTTGGCACTGAATCACATACATCATTAGTTTCACTCTTTCATATAAAGCTTTTGTCGACTTACATGTCTTAACAATAAACTTTGTTAAGTGTGACGTTTATATCAAAATCCAATTTTAAGTATTTTCAAGAGTTTCACTGGATTATCAATCAAGATTAATTTTTCTATGTTATCAAATTTATTGCAATTATTTTGTTGTTATTGATCCCCCACCCCCTCCCTTTTTATATTTTCAAGGATTATCTTTTTATTTCATCAAAGGTGGGCATACTGTATCTTCTATTTATTTCCAGGGGGCAGCCAAGATGGTTTTAGAGTCAGGCAGGCATCCAGGCCAGTTGAAAGACGATGTTTGCTCCCCAGGTGGGACCACTATTGCAGCAATGCACGTGCTGGAAAAAAACGGTTTCCGCGGAACGCTTATTGATGCTGTTGAAGCTGCTACTGTGAGATCAAGGGAGCTGGGATCTTCTAATTAGGGCCTCATTATACTTTAGTTTATTGTAATTTTAATTATGTTTATAATTGTAAAATCATCTCATTGACTCATGCCATTGTTCTTGTAATTTTTTTTTTTTTATTTAAGTGTAAGTTTATGATGACTGATTTTGTATTGTCCAATACACAATCACCATATCATATTAGAAAGTTGATAAGTACAGTTGAATCCGCTTAACTCGATGTTGGCGGGGGAGAGAAAAAAGATCAAGATATCTGTCGTTCAAGTTAACTGTTGAGATATTGTACTACAGTTGTTGTCTGTTCCAAAGAAAAAGATCAAGTTATCCGAAAATCAGGTTCAGCGACGTTGAGTTAAGTGGAGTTGACTGTATCATTTCTTGATGTAAATGTGTATATATACATGTATGTGATATTCATGATGTTTATGTGTGAATGGGGAATTGAAATGAGTATAAGTCTAAGGCTCCAAATGCAGTGCCTTCACATTCCTCTCACCTTCTCAGTATGTTCTCACCGAGAGACCGGAAGACCTATATAACCTCTATTTGCGCATGCAGTGCATTCCCCTCACTTTCTCGTCATTTTCTTATCACAACCGTGTCAGATTTACAGTGAATCGGTTTTAGTGCTGCATTAAAATTTCTCCCGTTTTTCATTCACAATTTTATTGAGGTCAAGGTTGACACAACAAAGCTATAATTAATATAATCTTGTCTAAATCTAGACAAACGACTAGGCCTAGAAGCCTAAACGCATTGTGAGCCATACCAGAAGATGGAAGAAAAATTAATTGCAGCAGTATAGTCTCAGCGTAAATCGTGATCACGCATAACGCGAGTGACCTGCCACAAGTGAGTTAAAAATGTGATTTTGAACCGAAAGCGAAAACAACCCACTGTGTTGATGCATTCATTTCACTCTCTTCTCAAATCTGACTCTCCAAAACCGTGAAAGACGCAAGCGAAGGGAATGTGAAGGCATTGTGTTTGTACCCTAATACATATTGCTCATCCTCACGAATCCCATGTCCTAGATCCAATTTCCCAACCTGATCCTACTATTGTTCAAGCGATTTTGTCTTAATTTCACATTTTCCTCTTTTCATGGATTCCTCATCATAATCTCTCTGTCCCAGTGAGGATAAGAAATATGTTTGACTGTATATATATACAATATTTTATTTCGTCTTGATGATGAATTTTATATTTCTTGTAAAGATGATATTAGTTTTCAAATTTTTAAAAATACATATTTTTGGTTGAATCACAAATTTAGAGCATTGATTGACAAAGTCGTCGGTTCAAAAGTTGTTTTTTTCGCTATGTCAACATTTGAATTATCAACACCCCTGTTACATCTCAGTTCCCAGGTTGATTTTGGTACCATTCCCCTCTAACAGATTTGTTCAAGTACCAATTTTGCCTAGTCATGTTTATGTAGGGGCCTACCTATGACAATTTTACCCCCACTTTTCAGTCTTTTTTTTTTTTTTTTTCTTTATTTGATATTTTTATCGATCTCTTTTATGTTTAACAAATAGGACTATTTTCATTCCTAGTAATTACTCATTTATAGAACTTTTGATATTTCTACTAATTTCAACAATACAATAAAAGCCCTTCACTTTGAGTTCTTATCAAATTCCATCTTAAAATCACCTCTGTAGATGATTTGAATTTTGGCATTAATGTCTTCCTTCATATTTACCTTTTTTTCTTTCCCTTTTTTTTAAAGCTAATCACCATGGCTTTTTACGCCAATCACTTAACCGTTTTCCCCCTAAAGATGTTTCAACAAAACCATTATAAAGCAATTAAGCATGACATCTATAAATATTTCTCAATTGGTTGTGGATTTTTCCATTACCTGGATTGTCCTCAACTTTATTTTTTAATCCTTAAAGATGAATATATACTAAGGCCTTACAATGAGATGAAATGCAATATAAAAGTTTTAGCTTTTGGAATATTGTCTTATTCATAATTTTAATTGTCTTGCAAATGAAAAATGACTTTCATTACACATATGCAGTAGTTACTACTTAATTGGATGCCGGCTAAATGGGCGTTTTGCCTTTGTGGACGTTTTTCCAGTGAAACGGTATTTTTATTATCAAAATCACCCCTCTAATTGGACGGTCCAAAACCAAAATTTGGGCTCAATGGACATTTAGATTAGGGAAAAATGGTTTGAGCAACAACATTCAAATGTATTCAAGGGCCATGAAGAAACAAACTTTGGGTATGAATAGGCTATTGTGCTCCTGGTTGCTGAGCGTACAGAATGGGGGGTGGGGGGGGGGGGGTGTCTGACAAGGGTTTATTGGCTGGTACTGGTCCAGGTGTGAATACAGAGTGAGGGTGTAAAAAACTGCTACAGGGCATGATGGCTCTCAGGCATACAATGCGCTGCCTGGGCCTACGCCATGATGTGGTTGTTGGCCAATCATATCTCGTCCCGGCGTCTAAGTGACCACCCTCTCAACTCATCAGTCTCACACTTGACATGTTGTATGATGGATCAAGCCTACATAATAATACAGCCATTCCTCTGATTAGTCATGAGGCAATGATTCTCTTTGCTTATCTTCCAGAGTCCTGGTGTTTTGTTTGCTCGACAGGACAAGGTGACAAGGAAATGTTACTCCCTCTTTTTATAACATACTGCAACTCCCTTGATGGTGTGATTATTGTCCAACCATGGACTGTAACCCCTCTTGCCCGGTCATTTAGGCTATACTATATGGACGTTTCGCCTGACTGGCCGTTTCGCCTAATTGGATGGTTTTGCTGCTTCCGAATGACCATCCAATTAGGTGGAAACTAATGTATATGCATGTATAGATGCATGCTATTGCTAATGTTCCTTAATGAAATGAACATAAAGTGTGTAATAAATATGAGATTGAAGAGTTATCTCATTGGCTATTCTTTTCTCGTCTTCTTTATACATGGTCTCTTGTAAGATGTCAAGTTTGGTCTAAAGCAAATTCGTTAACAATTATTATAATTTCATTTCACAGTCATTCCTGCCTTTTTAAGATTTCTTTATAAAATTTGAAATGGATAGCAGATTAATTCTCACGTTCTAAATATTTGTGTCTAGATATTGTAAGAATGATAATCATGATGTCAAGGATTGTGTCCTGCAAGCTGTTGATTTGATGAATATAAATTATGGGTTCATAGTTGTTGAGGTTTAGTTCTCCCTTTTTGTTGAGGAGTGGAGGGTTCCTTTTCCCCCTCAGTTTTATTATTGTGTATGTATGTGTTTATATTTATTTTGGATACATCGTCATTTGTTGCATTTGATGAACAAATACTTTATACTTGCCAATATTGTTATTGTTGTAGTGACATAAATTTGCCAAGAAAATATAAGACCCCATCTTGCTATCTTGCTAATTATTTTTTCCTGCATTTAATTTTTTACATCATTGAAAAAAATGCTACAGATCTCTTTTGAAATTCATTCTTATTCTTTTTTTTTTTTTTTTTTTTTAAACAATGGCAGACTTTTTCTTTCAATTTCTATACATTTTAGCTATAGACTTACATGCACACAATCAGGGGGAGATTTCAATCACATATGATTCAAAAGTTATAAATGGAGGCATTGTTTATAGCAAGATAAAAGATATACCTTTTACTTTTATCTTGCCCTTAGCTGAAGCAGAAATTTGAGATTGAATAATACACTGCTATATGAACGTGAAAATGTACATATTATGATGTATGAGGTGACTTCCTGATTCATCAGAAATTAAATTGCCATGTTATTCAAGAAAATGTCTGGACTGGTTTATTTTATGTGTGTAAAATGAACTGTATCTTGAATTACTATTTAATTTACCCAGAAGTCTACAGTCTATCATGTGTATGTATTCGGTTTTATAGAAAGTGGAGATATGTCTTAGGGAATTTTTTATGGGTGTTACTACATTTAAGGGGTATACGGGTAGAATATTTGAAGTTAAGCATAAAAAAAAATCGAATTTTACTTATAATTAAAATTGGTACTCAAATCAATAACCTTTCAAACCAAATGCATTTTTTACCAAAAATGTGTCTCTAAGTACAATAAAATATACTTTGAATGAAGGTTGGAAATTTTTTTCATACTTCAAAGGCCATTTTTTCAAAAAACTTTTTTTGACCGAACCACAAAAAGTTTAGACTTAAAATATCAGAAAGTATTAGACCTACATTCCTGAAACTTTGCATGCTTGTTGAGTAATAATAAGTATTATTAACTGGCTAGAATTCACAATTTTTAAATGAATAGTTTTTTTTTTTTATATTAAAAAAAAAATAAAAATGAGCGTGAAATTTGATCGAAATCAGTGCCTCAATTTTGACTTTAAATTCTGAGGCATGTATAAAGGTCAGGAAGATGTTAGGTAGCCAGTTAATATTTGCTATGATTAAACATAATGTTAAAAAAAAAAAAGAATTTCCACAAAATTCCTTTAAACGGCTGAGATTTTAAGCTTAAACTTTTTGTTTACGAAATCCAAGATGGCGGCCATTACCATGGCAACAGACAAATTTTTTTTTGTAAAAAATGGTCTCATTCGCTTTCGTTGGTAACAAGCATTCATCCTAAACAAATAAAGTTGCATATTTCTCCTTATTCTGGAAAAAGATTTTTTTTGTAGTATACCCCCTTAACTCTATTAAAAAAAACAAACCCAAAACAAAACAAAACAAACAAAAAACAACCCACAAACAAGATGGTGATGTTTTGTGAAAGATGGCAGGAAACTGTGTCTGTCCACTTAAAAAATGATTGATTGCTCAGGTATTCACAGGAAAATAATTAAAAACAAGTTTTTAGGAAAGCTGCCCAGGCCAAAGCTTCAGGTGTTAAGAGGAAAACTGAACTGGTTTGCCAGGTGCATGGCGTGGTCCATGGCGTGGATGTTCACCAGGTGTTTGCTGATCTGCTTCACCAGCTCTCTGGAGGGGATGAAAAAGGCACAAATACAGCATGCATAAGATTCAACTCAACGGGCAGTTTTCCATTTTGAACTTTCAATTTGCATATACAGTCCAACACTTTTCCTCATCTTTGCTGGGACAGTGAGATTAGGACGAAGATTAGGAAGACTAAGAAAAGATTGCCCTTGGTTGGGACACTAGATCCGGGACGAAGGATACATTAGGACGAGGAAAGCGTGTTGGAGTGTACATGTAAATAGTGTAACACATGTTCCTTGCACATCACAGATTCCTTGAACAAACTGTATTGTTCCAAATTTTGAAATATTTGACAATGTAAGATAGCTGTTGTGTATGTTTGATGTAATAAAAGAACATCATAAAGGCAGACTGATCAATCTTTGATGAGAATTTGTCTTGAGATTTACCGAAAAAATTGACATGACGAGGGATCAATGAGAACAAAGAATATGAGGACAAGGGATGCGCGTTGGACTGTACATGTACATGTGTAAAGTGTAACACAGGTTCCTTGCACATCACAGATTCCTTGAACAAACTGAAACATTCCAAATAATTTCCCTTTTGCTTTCAACATTTTCTCACACGAAAGTTGAACCCGTTCTCAGATTCCTCAAACTAGCAGGCTACTTACCTGCTTCTCAAGAAGTGTGAACAATTTTTTCACACAACTTAGAAGGTGTATTCACATAGATCTATATATCAAGCCTGGGTACAAAGTACATTCTGCTAATAAGAATGTTTTTCAAAGTCTAAAGTTCTTAGTATAGTTCTTCTTCATAAAATACCTGGTCTATGACATACTCTGATGGAATGTATGTGACAGACGGTTTTGGGGCACTATTTTGGATAAAATACATTTTTTGTAATGTTCTTTCTTTCAATAAAATCAAAGACAATAATCACATTAGGGGAAAATTCTACTTCCTCAAAATTGTTTTTCTGTTCATCAAATCCATTTGTAGGGTTGTTATTGGCTACATGTAAATGTGTCTGGGTAACCCTGTCTAGACTAGGTATAATTACAAGATGCCATACAGCATCTAGGTTATGTAAGGCTAGGTTATGCAAAGGAAGTAAAATGGTTGCTCATAAACCATGTTTGGGGATCTGTTAATGGTCTGTCAAGGTGATATGCCAAACAATGAGCTATTTGGTGATTGACATGACAAAAACAAACTCAGGTCCCATTAGATTTCAAAGCAATGATTATGTGTCATTATATTGGTTATCTTCTTCACCATCCTCCCAAGATACCAGTCCGCCTGCATTCAACTATTCCATTTTTCAAAGGGATGGGATGTTAGGTGGTCATTACAGTAATAATAATAAAAAAGATAGAATTCCTATTAAACCCTTTCAAAAACCAACTGTTTAACACTCACCTTCCTCCTAGCCTTTCTTTGTCTGTCTCCATGGCTGTGGCTTTGTGCAAAGTCTCAGCAGCACTGACCAGGTAGCGGCACAGGTTTTCAAGCTGGGGCAGAGTGGCGTCCCCTTCCAGCTTTTCAAACCATTCTTTGGGAAAAGTTGATATGATCTGAAAAATGAAAAATAACATTGAAAAACATCTCAACAGCGCGTAAATGATCATAATGAAATTTTGAAAGATTTGATAATGTAAGACTGCTGCCCTGTATGTTTGACGTAATAAAAAGATGTCATATCAGCAGACTTGTCAATCTCTGACGAGAATTTGTCTTGAGATTTATGGAAAAAATGAGTAAGATTTGACCAAATTTAATGAGATGAGATACTATAACACAGACACTAGCTTACAAATTCACTTTATAATTGAAAGCTCTCAAAACCAAATTGACCATTGTGGATTAAATGGCAGCAAAAAGCACAATAATTCTAAAAACAACAACAACAACAACAAAAGAGTCTACATAAGTGAACATCAGATAGTAGGTGCAGGGAATCCAATTGCACTACGTTCATGAAAACTGAAGTCTTTGACCCTTGACAAGGCTGTTACAGGCACAGTGGATAGAGTGTCAGGCTTGAGACCATGGGGTCTTGGGTTCAATTTCCTGACAGCGACAATGTGTTTTTTCCTTGAGCAAGAAAATTTACTCCAATTGCTTCACCCTACCGAGGTGTCAAAAGGGTAGCTAGCTGTATGCTCCCTGGGGAGCATGCCTGCTGTGGGAAATGTATTGAAAGCACTTTGAGCTTGCTGGCAACAGGGATAAAGCGCTGTAAAAATGCAATTTGCTTTTTCTGGAGGCTGAGATGCTTTTTTTTTTCACAAGCTTTCTAGTAGAACATAACATCATGTTAATTTATTTTTTTTCATGAGATGGAGAGAGTGTGAGGAATGCCATTTTTTCCTTGAGTCTCTCGCTATTTCCTTGAGGTTTGGCATGTCTGTGTCAGGTACTTACTGACTGGCACTTCTGGAGAGCTTCCTTGTTGATGTGAGACGAAACCAAGCTCAAGACAATATATCGATTCAACAGGCCAGAAAAAGCCAACTTCTGCAGGACATGTTCTGCAATGAGTTTGTGCCATGATAAGATGTTTCCAAGTAACTGCAAAGAGAGAGGAAAAAAAAATGAGAAAAGGTAGAGCAACCTGGAAAAATGTGATTAAACAATGAATGATGATGTAAATAAATAATTAAAACATAAACTAATTTCAAACTCACTTTTGTTTTTCAAATTTTCACATTTTGTCCACATAAAAGACACTGTAAGATTCTTAAGTCAAAATATTGTGAATCACATCAACAAAATAAAAAATGACTTTTTAAGAAAAGGGAACTAAATGTATTGAAGTAGAGTGAATCCGACAGCATGCCCTGAGAGGGAGGGTGGAAGAATTGCAGGTTACCATACAAAATACATAATTTTGCTTATGGCTTGTAGAATAGTAGAGTAACAATCATGATGTAGTGAATTACTGCACAATTTTTATCCAACAGTAGTAAGTTATTGTCATCAAAACATTCATTGTAACACAAGCACCAATATTTTCTTGACTTCTTATAGATTACATTATCACAGGAATTCACATAACAGCGTCTTTGACACAATGGACTGAGACCTACTTCTATAAGTTAAGTGTCAAGCTTAATTGATAAAGACAAAAACAAACATGATAAGGTACCTCCTCCGTAACACAGAATTGAAGCTAAAGGACAGAGTGGAAAGACATCACAAGACAAATATACCAGGTGAACCAGTTGAAATATTCAGAAGACTATTCTTTGCAGGGGCTCTGGTCAGGTAAGTCATAAGTGACTGAATTAGTATTTATCTTTTTATTTTATGTCACCTTAATGCAAGTCCATGATTGCCGGTGGAAAAATACTGCAGGCCCTGAAGATCTGTTATCCATTACACTGAAATATATTTATAAAAATTCCTTGGTCAGTTTACTTTAAGGGGGAAAAGAGTCCTGAAATTGAGATTTCATGAAAATGTTCTACTTTTTGTTATTTTGCAGTTTCTCTTAGCATAATTATTCTTGTACAATACAGTGGTCTCCGTGTAAGGGACCGGTCCACGGATGACAAAAAAATCCGACCTCTTAGACAGACAGCCTCTTACATGTGGTAACTGGCAGGCAACTGGTCACACGAAAATATGTGGTCCCATTGCCATGAGTCAATACCTCTGGCTACGAGATCAGTGTTCATACAACCCTCATTGATTGACTAAAACTAAGCCAATGAAAAGAATCAATAAACAGCCAATTGAGGGAAGCAAACAAGCAAAGGGAGAGGCACTTACGATTTATATACACACTCCCACCGTCAATCACGAATAGTATGCATACACAGGAGGGAGGAGGCATTTATGATCTATCTAGAGACTGCATAACTGTTAATAACAGCCTAGTCGCTTGCCATTGACTCATGAACCGAGATGGACGCTGGCCCCTAGTTTTGTATTTAAGTGCTGTGTTTTGTGATTGAGATCAAAGCAGCAATAAAAATGCAACTTGTCTTGTTGCGTCATCGTATTATAAGCATGTAAAAGTAATTTTAAGGACACACTGAAATTTATTTCTCAAAGAATTTCGCCATGTGAAAGAAAGCGGCCTCTTAGGCAGACTGAGTATCTGCAAAGGTCACTTAGAGGTGATTTTTTAAAAGAAAAAAATCTGTTGGGTGAACCAGCCTCTTACATGGTGACCACTGTATTAAAATTGTAAATGTCCAAATAACTCTCTGGTCAAAAGCAACAAAAATCACAATTTGTAAATGACATTTAAACTCTCTGGCTACGAATGTCGCACGGGTGCGACCGCGATTAATGTACATGATACAATCGTCACACATGTGCGATTGTATCATTGCCCTATCACAGCTACAGAAAGATTGCATATACGCGATAGCGGTAATTAACGCTTGTTAGGCCTATCTTCCTACTTTCGTTGAGACCGGAACGAGCTCTCTAGTGAGAGGTCTATTTTTGGGAATTTTTTTACTGCAGGCGGGGTAGACACAATTTTGTCTCTGTTCTGTAACCAAATGTGACAACATTTTTAACACTTTTGAGAAATAGGGTATCTAAATTGATTTTTTTTTCTTTCTTTTCTGTTAATTATATGACTAAGCAATTCAAATTAATTTAATGCCTTGTTTTCTTCACTTTACCTGTATTTTATTGATGGAATTGTTGTAATGTGTAAAGTATGTGTCTGTCCCAAAAAGATTTTAAGTTCTAAATTTCACCCTTTCACACTTCCACACCCAGACATCATTATGGCACATATACTATTTGTATTGGTTGAAAAATTAACTTCAATACCTTGTAAATACTGTCTTCAAAAATGACGAGAAAATAAAGATAAATAAAAAAGTTATGATTTTTTCGAAACGGTCAACTTTCTTGGGTATCGACATAATCTACTGTCAGATCCTTGGTAGTCAATGAATTAAAAAATGTATATTATATGTAAGATAAAAGAATATCGGGGAAAAAAAGACCCCCACTATTTCATTTTAATTGATGAGGGTCTGCACACTGATTATGAAAAATCTCACACACAAAAAAAACAACAACATAACAACAAAAAACTGAAAAATACAGGATGAGACAGAGTTTGAAATTCAGCAATTTTTTTTTTTATCCAAGATGGTGGCACCGGTACTCCCAAAGCAAACACACAGAATTCTTTTTTAATTTGCAGGGGTTCAGACTATCTTCTAAATAGGATTAATTAGATTAATTAATTTTTTATTTATTTTTTTTTATACGCATGGTCCAAAATGTAAGACAGCAGAAACAAAAGAAGACCCTCAGGATGTCCAGACCCAACTGCTCCCCTCCCAACTTATAACAAAATTTGATTTTGGATGATTATAAAAGTCAAATTGCACCATACATTCAGCCGGTAGGTCAACCCCTACCCCAATCTCCCTCTTTACCTGCTTCACAACTTAAATAATGTCTATGTTGAATATATGTATACGAATGATGAAATGAAAGCAGCTTTATAATAATGTGTTCTCCTACACGCTGTACCATAATATTAGAAAATAAACTGACTATGTAATACATTTTGTAACAAATAACCCTTAGCATTCCATAAAAAATAAACCTTCTTCAGTTAATATTGCTCATTATTTTCCATTTTCTTTTGAAAGCCTCACCTCAAAGGGTACATGGGCATAAATATGTCGTCATCCAATGTACGTTGCAGTCGATTTACAACACACTCTAAGAGGATCTAAAAAGAAGAGAAAAACATTACCCTGATGATAAAACGATATCACATAAAAATTACTAAATGTAAAATTAAATTCCCTACATTTTGTAAGAAGTACCAAACCCAATGCCTTAATTTCAACAGTGTTCAAGTTTCTCAAATCAACAAAATCTTCTTAGAAAGCTTGGCATGATAAAAGAACACACCTTCATCCACCGGCTCCCACTTTCACATTTTCTGATCCATTGACTTTTAATGAAAATAACTAAAACATATGCTAAGATGATAAAAAAACCCAAACAAAATACCACAACAAAAACGAAAAAACAAACAAAAAGAAAGAAAACAAAAATCATAAAAGTAAACCCTAACACCCACCTCCCCTCCCAAACAAAACAAAAGATAAAACAAGAACAGAATCTGCTGAGAATAATACTGCCTGATATCTAATATGAGAAAATAAAGTAATAGACAAACCTTGAAATTTTTATTCTTGGCATGAATATTGGGGTAATCTTTGGACAGCCTTAGAGTTAAATTGACAAGTCTGGCTGTCTCAGTGGTAGACAAAGGATCCCAAACATGTTCAACTAAAACTATGACAAAAAAGAAAAACAAAAACAATTTGATGAAATAAAACTCATGGGAGACTAGGAGGTCAGAATATCAGCTGAATGCTAATTAAAGGACAAAATTTGAAAGAATTATGAGCCGATATGAAATGAATTATTACCATGCATATGAAAAGGAAGGGGAAAGGAAGTAAGGTGGATAGGGTTTTTAATTTACCAAGACAGTTTTTTTCTTTCTCTTTATATTTGATAAAAATATTTCACTTAGGGCAAATCTTAAGACATAAAACCTACAGGACAATTTTGGTAGGATGATTTTTTCTAATATAGATGGCAAAATTTTATAGTCGTCATCCGAGCGGTCCATTTCTTCATCTTCTCTAAAGCCCATGAAGACAAGAAGGTTATACCAACGGCTATCCTCAAAGTCAGGACAATTTGCCTGAAAGGGTAAAAAAATACATAATTTTAAGGAAGATTCTACATTTTTTTCAGCAAAAATATCTTTGTTAAAGCATATGATTAAGGAACAGTATGCCAAAATAGCATAGTGATCCATGTATATTGTATACTACACTATGCTTAGAGCTTAAGTATATAGTATAAATAATATGCTATTTTTAGTGGTTTAAACATAAAAACATCTCAATCTAAACCTCCATTTAAAACACAAGTACTATTTCAAAATAGAAAAGCCTCTCCTTTTAGTGTAAAGCAGTCGAATTGAACATCTTTTAAAAAAGCTTGTCTATAAAGTAGAATAGAAGAAAATAGAACACAAATATTTCCAAACCAAGATGAGAATGAATTTTTCTATTTTTAACTTTTTTAGAAACGAAAAAAAAACCTGTGTCCTCAATTAACAAGTAATTTTCATGACAAACTACATGCTACAAATCATTGTTTCACTACTGTCTCTCTCCTAAGAAAGCCTTACATCTAATGGATTCCAAAGTAGCAACTGTTTCCGGATGAAGGGGTTTATTAACTTGGGAATACAGAGGCCAATGTAAGCTTCTTTGTAGGAGTCTTGGTAGGTGAATTTCCATTCTTCAAAATGGGTCTTCACAGCCTCAATTTGAGAGAATTCTTCAACAACATCATCAAACAAATGAGCCTGAGCTTCCAGTATTACCTCTAGAAAGAAACAATCCATAATCAACAACAAAATAATAGCTTTGAATAAAATCTAGCACTAAAAAACACAACCAAATCTTAAAGCAAAAAATTCATGACTAATGACAAGCACAAGCCCTGAAATCAAGAGCTTCAATCTGCTTTCTTCTCAAGCCTTCTAAAAATTCTTCAGGCACAAACACAGCACATCTTATCTTATTTCTATAAGGTATTCCACTATTAAAAAGATGCCATTTAAAACAGGTGACCTCTAATCAAGAAAATATTCAACCAAGTTTAGGAAACGAGAGCTCATCTTTTATACCCACCAATTTCTGACTGAAACTTGAGGACTTGTGACTGACTGCTTTCTTCATCATCGGATGAAAGACCATCATGATGGCCCTGGATGTTTTTGCTTTCCCGAAAACGCCGTCTCCGTGCTCTAAAGAGGAGACAATAAAAAAATAAATAAATAAAAAAAAATAAAAATTGAGAAATAACATATATGGTCAAAACATGTTTAGCTGAATTCCCTTTTTCATTGTAAGCCTGGAATATTTTACAGATGACAGAACATAATATACCGATAAATTCTGTAAAAAGGCTGAAATAATAAAATCAATATCAGATGAAGATCAATGCAAGTTTCAGCATAACTCCTAGAGAAAAAGAAGACGAAGAAGAAGACGAAGAAACAAGATGAAGAAGAAGAAAAAGAAGAGGAGGAGGAGGAGGAGGAGGAGGATGAGGAGGAAAAGAAAAAGAAGGAGAATCAGAATCATGAAGATACAAAATGCTATCTTAAGCCGTCAACCAGAATGACCTAAATACGAAATAAAATACATTTTACAGACTGCTGTGATGTTTGGAGATGTTTCATGGGTGTGCTGTTTATTGGTAAGCTGTGTAAACTGTTCCATTGTTTTACTGTTCTTAAGAAGAAGCTATATGGTATTTAAATGTGTCAGTTCTTATATGTGGAATGGTAAATTTTAAAGGGTGGTAAGTTCTCGTGTTGTATCTGCCTGTTCTGGTAGAGAAATATTTTGGCACAGTGAGATATTAGCAATTTTATGGAACAAGGTAAGTCTTGATGATGCTCATCGACCCTCCAATAAAAAAAAAAAAAAAAAAAAAAAATCCCACTCAAATCATCCCCGGAGGGCAATTGGTCTTTTTGATTTTTAACCGAAAACCGAGCGTCAGCCGCAAG
>JBCHJU010005461.1:0-12290 GCA_039654505.1 Plocamopherus imperialis | reverse complement strand
TTCATGGCTCTGCGTTCAGCCGTTTTCACAGCCATAGGCAACAACCTCTCCCAAGTCTTCTTTTATATATATAGATATTCCAATAAATCATTCACTTATTATAATCTATGATGCATCTACTACTTCCAAATTTTCATGAAATTCAACTGCTTGGCTGCACATGGGACTGTTTATGACCCTAGAAAATATCATCAAGTGGGCTTTGGAAATAATGTCAACCTTGTGTATGGATGGGGCAGATAGCATACTACTAGTTGCCAATCTTGGTTGGGTCTAAACAATAAGATCCAAAGAATGTTCAGTCTCGTCATTGCATCATGTGATAGTTCATTTTGGAATGGTGAGGCTTAGAGGGAAAAGACAAAAGAGTATGAAATCAAAGAAATTTTAATATAAATAATGTCATTGTAACTGTCATAATGTCATTTTATGCTTTATCAGCTAAGCCTTTGATCTTCATTGTGTCTAAATATACTATTGATCAAATGAAAAGTGTTCATTGTATGGGATGAAAATAATTAGCAATAATTACAATGTTGTACAGCATGGCCTTGGCGTATGACCTGCTGAGCCTCTGTCAATTGTGCTGAAATAGTGATAGTGTGATGCCATGTTTTGTGCACAGTCAATTGTCATGGGGGGGGGAGGGGGGTAGTCTTTTAGATTTTGCATTATAATACTGCTTTGTGATAGCACTATAAACGATTAATACTTTATCATTTCAGTTACAACACCACTAAAACATGGATGCAGGATGGTGATACGTCAAAGAATCTTGGTGCTGGTTGGCATATGATTATAGCCAGTGCTGCTGGTAATTTACTTGGTTTCCTCTTAAATAATATAAATCAGCAAATTCAACATAGAGTAATATGCTTTTCCTCAAATTACATTGTTGTTATTAGCATGTTAATTGTACAGAAAATAAGTTGTGAAGTAAATGTCTGCATCCATTTATTTTCATTTATTTATTTGTTTATTTTTTTACTTCCTGTTTACCATATAAATTGATTATTGATTTTCATTTCAGAATTTTTTCATTTTCCCTTCTAATTTTGTTGTGTTAGTATACAATTGTATTTTGACACATCATTACAGATTCATCGTTGTTTGTTTATGGCTCTTCTCAGGTCTTGCAACTTTAAGTCTGTCTAACCCCATTTGGGTGTCAAAGACCCGTATGTGCTTACAGTATGATACTCCTGGGAAAGTCAATTTGATGGGGATGTGGGAGACTTTAGGCCATGTCTACAGATTGGAAGGTTTCCGAGGATTGTACAAGGCATGATTTTCATTTTGTATTTCCTTGATTGTATTTATAAGTTTATGCTCATTTTGTTTTTGTATTTTACTTTACTATCAATTGTTCTGATGTTTACCATAGAAGATAAGATGTTTTTATTCAGTTGATTTGTCAAACAACATATTCACATGAAGCAGGATTTTCATAGTTTCACTCTCTTTGCTTTATTTAAGATTTTTTTAATCTAAAAATTCTTGTAGAGACTGGTTATGCTTAATTGTGTTGTACAGTGGTCTCCATCATTGCTTGCATCATCCGACATCACCGACATATCCTCTCTTTCAAAGAAGCTTAATGTCTTCTTAAATATCATTATCATTGACACCAAAGTTGATAATTGTTTTACATTATTCCCAGCTATACTATCCTCTCTGAATTTGCAAAGTAGATGGCCGAGTTATATTTTGATAACTTAGGGTTCTTATATTCACAAAGCACATGAGTCCGCCTAGTTTATCGTCCTACTTGACAAGGATGTTGAAACTCCTCCCTCCAAAAATTCTTAGATTTCCAATTTTCAAGGCTGTGCATGGCTTGGATTTGAACCCGACATTTAGCCTGAGTGCCCTTATCACTGAGCTGTCTGTGTGTTCAACATGTCTGTTAATTTGGCAGATACAGGAGTCCCTTTTTCTAAGCTTTTGATCACACACTGAATTCAACAAATAAATACAGTATGCACTCTCGTTTTATTTAAATAAAGCTTTGTAAAAAACTCTTTTCAAGCAAATGTGAAGGTTTGGCACAGAAGCAGTCTTCTGTGCCAAGCTATGTTTTTCATGTTTTTTTTTTTTGTTTTTGTTTTTGTTTTTTGTTTTTCCAAAAGGAGACTTTCATGTCTCAATCTTAAAGTCCCACTCAAAAATTGGATGATGCAATATTGCAACAGTATAATTAACCTGCAGACCATTCGTATTCATGTTTGTGTATTGTAATATTTTTTTTGTTCATGAAGTGGTGTGAGTTTAGATCCTTCTTTTTCAATTTCTCAAAGGTTAGGATGCTAGATGGAGACCATTCTCCTTTGACAGATTGTTTGAATTTCTTTAATTCCTCAAATAGTGAACGAGGATATTTTATTTTATATATCAGTACTGCATGAATATGGTCATTAATTTATTAAGAAAAATTAAAAAAACACAAACAGAAATGTCATGTGGTTGCCAGGGTCACATCTTTTTCCCCCATGGAATCTGGTGGATTTGATGGAGGAATCCTTCTACATTGTATCCATCCATATATGTTAAGAATTTAAAGTTTAATTTATATGTTTCTGTTACTGTTTCTCCTTTATTGAGTTACAGTATTCAATCTTTGGTGTTTCATGTGTGAAGACATTGGTAATTTTGTTATTTTCTCTAACTTCTTAACCTTATCAGGCGGATGAAACATTGAATTTATATGTGTACCTTTCCGTTCCAGGGTTATTTGCCAGGGATTTTTGGTATTTCTCATGGTGCCTTACAGTTTATGGCATATGAAGAATTGAAAACTCTTTACAACAATTACCGCAATCAGCCCTTAGATACACGGTTGGTGAGTAATGTTTTTATCTTTTCCCTGTGTACCATAGAAACAAGATGATCTGATTGATATAGTTGAAATAAATATTTTGCTTCTTATAATGAAAAGCAATTATTGCTAGCTCCATACTCCCCTGTCAATTTTTTCATGTTTTTCTTAATTTGAATTCTTTTGTTGACAGAATGGAATGTGTAAAGTGTGATGGAAGTGATATAGAATTTATATACTTCCAGTTTAGTGTTATTTTTATTTTTGATCCTGATCTGAATCATATGTTTTAAGTAGATCATTCTGATCTGAAAATAGATCATTCTGATCTTAAAACATTTGCACTCTATTTTAAATGTTTATTTTCAGTGGGGTTGGGTTTTGTTTTTTGTTGTTTTTTTTTTTACATGCTGTGTTATAAGTGTATGATAAGAGCCATAGTGGAGTGAATTTTTGTAAACTTGTGTTTTCTTTACTTTTTTCAGAGCTCTGCTGAGTATCTCACATTTGCCGCCATATCCAAAATGTTTGCTGCCAGCTTAACCTACCCTTATCAGGTTGTGAGGTCAAGGTTACAAGACCAGCATAGAACTTACAATGGAGCAATTGATGTAATAAGGCAAATTTGGAAGTAAGTTAAAAGATTTTGTTTACTTTGCCTTTCCAGAGTAGATCTGCCATGACGAAAACCAGGCCTGTGATTCTCTTATAAATATGTGTAGATATACGGCCCCTCTTTTTGTCATGACAGGGTTTTTACATTTTCATAAACAAAATTGGGATTTGGGATATGTTTGGGTTTTATATTAACCATAGTTGCCACTTTTCTGCTATCCATCTGATTAGCCGCGAAAACCTCTGTTATCACAGTAGCCGACCGACAGTGGAAGGCCCGTTCGCTGCCAAACGCCGAGTGCCAGTTAGCAGGAAGTTCAATTGGCAGGTGTTTGACACTCTTCTGTACTTTTCCGTTTCCGGTCCTACAATCAAAACGGTACAGCATTTTTAAATTTTCCAGCCTATCTCGTTCACTCAGTTGAGTTCTACCGTAATCGTCTCTTGGAGTAGAAGCCAAAGTTTTCTAATCGAGCATTATTTTTCATGCTTGATCGCAAAATGGCGCTAAGAGTTGTTATTGAGAGATGAGGACACTCCAGAGAAATTGATTCTAGTGAGCAGAACAAATAGAACTGGAAAACGATTGATGGTATTATTTATTCAAAATTCCTTCAGAAAATAAGTAATCTAGATCTAAACCTGGAATGGGTCTGTCTGTGTGTGGTGTTACACATAGATATCATATTTTCATATTGAGGCAAGGGCCTATAGATCTATATAAAATGTAGGCTACAGTCTAGACTAGATCTTTTTAGAGATATTTTTATATTGATAGTAATATACGGCTATGCATGGAGCAGGCCGATTTATTCTCTTTTCTTCTTTATTTTTCTCATTGCCGTTGGTATGACAGTTGTATATCTAGCACAGTCACGATTTTAAACTGGCGCGCTGAGTTTCCTCCTTTTTTTAAATTCCTTGGTGGCAACTATGATTAACTCAACAATTTGATTTACTTTACATGCATAAAAGTGCATACATAATAATATAATATGCAATGCATTCTTATATGGAATGAGACAGTCTTTTTTTTTTTTTTTTTTTTTTTTTTTTTTAATTTACTTTTTGGTATTATCACATAAGTATTTAGTGGGTTCTGGGAGAAAAGAGCTCTCTGGAAAAGGTTGTAAAATTTGGTTGTCAGTGGTTGTGTAAATCATCAACTTTAGGTGATTTATATCTACTACTTTGCTATTCAAAAATACTTTTTATTTTGAAGTGTTCAAAAATGGTTAGTATTTGAAAGAACTCCGGTAAAATATAAAGTATAATTAGTATTTGCAAAGTCTAGAAGCTGAATTGGATTGGGAGATGTGGAGAGGTATTTCATTTCAACAGTAAACACCTGTCCTCAATATATCAGGATTGATAGGGTGTAGCTGACTGCAATTAATTTTAGAAATTTTTGCTTTCAGTTAGGACAGTGATTGTGGGTTGTTTTTTTTTTAACAGAATTGATCAGGAGTGGCAATAGGTTGAAAATATCCTTTTTACCCGAGCCCTTGGGGTGAGATCATTTTGTAATTTTGTTTTAAAATTGTTTTGCGCGAGTTATATCGAAAGCGTGAGCGAAGTTCCTTTTCTTCAGGAATGAGTCTTTCCGGGGATTGTTCAAGGGACTCAGCCCATACATGCTCCATATTGTGCCCAACATCATGATTGTTTTCGGTGTCTACGAGGCCTTCCTCAATCTCCACAATGAGATGGAAGGAGATATACCCTCATGAAAATGATTTCTGGGAGGCTCAGCTTGATTTTCAGAGTAAGTATTAGAAATCAGCTTTGTTTCTCTATTCTCAACAGATTGGCTCATTAATGATATATTGCAATGGGGTGCACTTAAAGTTAACTTGCTTACAGTAAATCCCTGTTAGATCAACTGTATGGTACAGAACAGTATCCATTCTCTGATACTTCCTTATTTTTTTCAATTTAGATAGTAGCAGCTTGTATGAGAAAGACTGCTGAAACCTCAAGTGGACTCCATACTCTTACATTTGACACCAGTTCATTGCGATTCCCACTTTTTTGCATATATGTTTCTCTTAAACTGAGTTCTGTATGAAGACTAACAAATCTACTCCTGGTCGTCATTCATTAAACATATAGAAAAAAAGTTGCAATGTCCAGTCCTGGTAAACATTGTAAATTATTTTATTCCGCAAATGAGGGCCTTAATGTCTATTCCAAACGAAAGCATGTCATTCTCATGTATACAACATACCATAACTTTTAAAATTTGGTCTAGAAATCAGATTTTACTTTATACTTCCATTTATCAACATAGTAGGAATACTTCGGAATATCATATGCTTTTTGTGTGTTCCAGTACTTATTTGAAGTAGATTATTGGAGATCTATGATGCCAACCAGTGGTCACAATGTTCATGTCTACTTGATTCTATTCATTTTTTAATTGTAAAATATTTGAAACAAGATATATAAAAAAGAGCAGTCCATCAAATCTGTCCCATTTTTCAAACAAACTGAATTGGTGAAAGTGAATTTTATTATTGTAATGGATCTCAGGTGATGATGACTGTGTCATAGGTTCACTTTTAGATTGATGTGTGAATCAGCTTCAAACATTTCAGACTATAAATATGATAAGATATATATTTGTTGGCAATGTCAACATATTTCATAATGGTAAATATGTGTCAGATGTTGCATAATAATTATATAGTCCTTGTTTATTTTGAGTTTCATGAATATTCCTTCTCTTTTTTATATAGAAAAGCTTTTTCATCTCATATTTGGTATAATGCTTAAAAGTCTTCTCTGAATTTTGACAGTCTTGACAATCTTTTCACTCAACCTATCATATCTCAGTCAGTGAATAATTATAACAGTTTGAATATTTTATTTGTCAGTGACATTGAGGGTATTGGTAGACATTATATTTTAGTTGCGATTTTATCATTGCCTTATTTCAGATCTTGGAAAAAGGCACTCCAACTTAATGTGTCATTGCCCATTCATCTTGGCTAGAGCTGTTACCTTGATTTTGCCCCAGTCCAACTAATCAATTGTTAACCCATGGACCTTCATGACCATCATTCTTCTGCACAATATTGGAATGTTCGTATTATTAAAATTTGTCACAATTACAGTATGGTGCAAAATGAAGTGTACAATTTCAAGGACCAATAAGTCTTCCATATGAGGATTGGATAAGCTTGAAATTTCATATAAGCAAATTTTAGCTGTTTTTTTTTTTTCATATATATAATTTTTTCAAAGAAAAGTAAACGCATTAATTTTACAGGCATAAATTAAAAGATTTAAAAGTTAAAGTAATTTCACATTATATATCAGTGTCCTTTTGGAGACCTACTGCAAAAATCTCAGTGCTGGTCTCATTTTTTAGAGTTCCTCGGACAAGCCTAGAACAGGCATTCTTTGCACCTGTTGGTACAAATCTTAAACTGATGAAATAAAAAATACAATTTTCAAATTGGTAAAGAAATTTGAACACAGCAGGTAGGTATCATCATTAAGAAAGGGTACAGCAGATCAAACCGCTAGGCAAGTCAACGTTTATTGAGCTGCTGTCTCTGTTGGCCAGGACCTGACTAAGTCATGTCTCTGTCGATCTGAAAATCTTGGTCGTTTGCCTCCTGCTCAACGTTTCATTGCTTAACAGTTGAAAGCGCCATTGACTCTTCATTAGGCTCATCCAAAAGTTGTCTTGGGCAATGTCATGTAAAGCATCAAGATCTTTCGCTGTTTCCAGCTTTTTGGCATCATTGAAGGAGCTGTGGGAGTGCTCGGAATAGTTGAGTAATTACAGGCTGCTGAGAGATCTTTGTTGAGGCAAATGGGGAGACTGCTTGGTCATCTGCCTCTGTATCTGCTAGGGCCTTATTTAAAATATTCATCTATGGCCACCTGTGCTACTGCTGTTAGGATGTTTCTTTCTCTCCAGAGAATGTGTTCAAACAGTTTCTACTATGAGTTGCGGATTGCATGACTGAGAGGAGCACACCTACTTCTTCAGTACAGTTCCCCTGTCGATACCTTGTCCTCATTTGATGCCTAGGAGCCTTCTCAGCTGTTGGCAATGAAAAATACCCAGGAAGTCCATTTGCTTTTGGTTTACTCCCCAGGTAGAACATTTGTATAGAAGGACGGGAAGAACTAGTGAGTTATACAATTGTAAACACCTCGCCTCTGTGAGTTGGTGTTTCCGTATCCATGTTTTTGTCATACTGTTGAATGCAGCTATTGCCAAGGTTTCACGGCGTGCTATATCTTCATTGGTGTCAAGAAGACCTCCCAACTTTCTCACTTTTCTCCACTCTTCTGATTTTCGAGAGGCAGATGTGATCTCTGTTTTCCCTTCGTTTACTTTAAGATTCCATTTTTTTAGTTTGGAATTAAGGGAAGGTTTTTTGGTGGTTTTGTTTATTAGGTGTTATATGAAATCTACATTGTCAGCATGAATCATTTCATCGGGGGACATTTGGAGTGTTGGTGTTAACAGCGGTCGGAGGGTCCTTAGATCTGCTCTGAGATGGATAATGAATAAAATTGGACTGATGCTATCTCCTTGTGGCATACCAATTATGGCCTTGATCATGGCGTTGCAATTTCTGAGAAAAATTTAAGGGTGGTGTTGGCTAGTAAAACATGAAGCAATTTGATGTCATTGGCAAGGAACGATGAATAGGCTTCCAATAACTTGCCTCAATCGATCATGTCGAAAGCTAAGCTCATGTCTATGCTTAGGATTCTTAACTGTTCTTTGTATTGCTCTATCCTGCCAGTTTAGCCAGCGATGAGCCCATACTATGTCACCAGTGCTGCGGCATGGTCTAAGTCCAGCTTGTGATGGGGAGAGGTAGGAATTGACTTTTTCTCTAATGTGATGGGGAGTTATGAGACTAAGGATCTTAAGTAATACTGACAGAAGGACAATTGGTCTGAGATTTTCAACAGTGGTTTCCCCGGTTTCTGTAACAGAATTAGATTCCCAGATCTCTTTTCTTTCAGACATCTGGTTATATGTGTCAGCTTTATATTTCATCATGGATGGAGGGGCCAATTTAAGTAGCTCAGCTTGTATGTTGTCTAATCCCGGTGTTTTGTTATTATTCAATCTATTGAGATTTTGAGGAACTTCAATATCTGTGATTGGTGTTTCAAGAGCAGACTCATCTTCTGGGAATGGTGTGATATCATTGGGACCTTCGTATTTTCTTGCGAAGAAGGAACTAAGCATGTGAAGTTTTTCCTCGTCATTGTCGATGACTCTTCCCTTTTTGTCTTTTATAATTGCTTTTGATGGAGCTTTGCTTATGAGAAATCTTAAGGCGTGGTACATCCTTTGACTTTCATCCGTTTTGTTTATAAACTTGACAATTTGATCAATTTCTTCGTTAGCATTTTCTAATGCTTGATCTGATCTCTTATTCTGTGTAGAGTAGCATTGCATTCTTTTTTCTTCTTTTCGATGATGTCATCGTTTTTACAGCTATATATTTGAAGCTCTGTTCTTTTTATTGGCAGGAAAGATGTTCGATGAATGAGCAATGTTTTTTCTTATTGTGTCGTTGTAATTTGGTAACAAGGGTTCTGCTGTTGATAGATGTGGCGTAAGCTTTTCACTCATTAAGTGATCTATTGATTTTTTGTATTTTTCTTCTCTCAGCAGATCTTGTAGCACTGAACATTCAAGTTTGATGTTCGACAGTCAAATTCCATACTGCTTTGACGTCTATTTTTTATGCTCAGGGTTGAGATCAGAAGTGTATGGTCTGATGTTGTCATAGTCAAGCATACGGCCTCACATCTGTCTGTGGTGGTTTTAGCCATTGTGGGATCAGAATATAGTCAATTTGAGAAAGGATAGGATTTTTGTTGTAGGGTGTGTGCCTTGCCATGTAGTGATATGTCGGGCTTTGTGGTTGAAAGCTGAATTTGTTATGAAAAGGCCGTTTGTCAAGTAAACTCAATGGTTTGTCGGGCATTTTCATTTCATTTGCCTTGGGTGTTAGTTATTGCCCAAACTTTCTGATTCAGTTGGTTCATCCCTTTGGCCAACTTTTTCGTTAAAATCCCCACATATGAAAATGGTGTCTCCTTTCTGTTTTGTGATCATGTCTTGTAGCGCATCAAAGAATGCATCACTTAATGGAGGGTTAAGACTGGTCAACCCAGAGTGCGGCGCATACACATTGATTATAGATATGAGTCTAGATCTACGCCGATTCGACCGTTCAGGTTGATGTATTTGTGGCGGAGAAAGCAAATTCTATCATGCTTTAGTAACTATGGACTTGTTAATGTATACTTGCAGATATTGCGAATCCAAGACCATAGTGTTGGCAATCAGTATGAAAGGTCAAAAGTCTGGATCTACTTGCAGTTTCGTCGATGTCTGTTGTTTTCGTCACTTGAAGACAAATCACATTTAATTTGTATTTTTCGAGGTCAGTTTTGGTATTTCTTTGCCTTCCTTTTGAGATCACGCCTGTGGAGCCGAGGTTTAAAGAGTCAAGATGTATATTCAGCTAGAAGATACAAAAAGGTTCAACAAGGCCAAACCTTGGACAGCAATCACGTAGTGTACTCCATAATGGATTTTGTTCAATGGATTTTGATATGACTAGCACAAAATAATCCATATAGGTCTAGTTGAAATTTATCAGTGCCAAATCTCAAAATGGTTGGAATTTCCATTTAAGGAGTAATTTCTGTTTGAAATTGTACCCTTTATTTTGCAAAATACGGTATGAGCAAAATTGTTATATCATGCTTTTTTTTTTTACAATTCCTTTGAATGTTTAACGCGAAGATCTGTGATATGGTGAAAGTACACATTTTTTGTTAAAATGTAATTTTCATAGTAATTTTCAATGTGTTGCAATTTGATCACCATGGAAAGAGAGTTAAATTGCATCCAAAAAAGCCCTGCCAATGAAGATTTGTTTTCAAAGGATTTTGTAAGATCTGACTTCAGTAAGATGGTATTCATTGTTTGGTCTTTTGTTTTTAAACAGCTGGATATTGTCTTCTTGATGAGTTATTGAAATTTTACTTTTTTTTTTCTATGTCATGTTTTGTTGTGAAATGGCAATGCGTGTTTCACAATATTACTTCCTTGTAAATATGTTTGCAGTTTTGGCTGGACCAACTCATCTCAATGGAATTTCTTTTAGATGTAGTGTGAAAGTTGTGAATGGGAATAGTATGTCTTTTATATGTTTATCTCAAACATGACTGAAAGAGTTGATGAACTATTGGCTGTCCGTAACCAAGCACTTAAATCCATCCTAATATTATGTTTCATCCCTGTTGCAAGCCTTCTTGTAAGTCCATGTATATAGACAATCTGTGAAATTCAGCATTCTAACATTATTAACTGTGATTCCTGTCGATGAGGTGAGGAGAATGGTTATTAATATTGTCGTTTTAGTTTTCATTCCTGCAATGGACCTAAGTTGTTTACTTGGACAAATGATGGCTTGTGTAAGGAAATGTGATTTTGGGTCAACATGCTCTTCCTATTTATTTGAAAGAGTATTGAAGGAATACAATTTTAATATCAGTTATTTAATTGGTATGGCTCAAAAAGAAACAATATGGGCAAGTTTGGGTCAAGGTATCAAGCTATCTGGAAAATTACTTTAATAGAAATAAAGTTCTTACACTAATGACTCATGGTCCCTTGTTCCAAGATTTGAGAGTGTTTTAATTTTTGTTTCTTTGCTGTGCGGTTGTTATTTATTTATTTATTTTTTTTATTATTAAATACTATCTACCAATACCTTTAGTTGTATTGTGTTCTTGTGCTTGATTTAGTAACATTGTCAAGGGTTTGACATAGCTTTTGCCATTTTATCTCTTCACTTAGCTTTTGACATTATTGCTGATGTCCGCAACTTCTGTGAGTCTGTTGCACATTTGTTTTGAAGAAATCCTTTTTGAAAAGCATATAAATAAATACAAAGCTTGGAACAGTTTGTTATTCGTGAGCTATTGATTCTTTTTTTTTTCTGTGTATATACTATAGTCATAGGGGAACATAATATGTGCATAAAGGTTAAATTTTAGTTGCCTTGTACATAATTTCATTGCTGTAAATAATTCTGGCGCCATGGATGAAGTCATATTTGCCATGGTTTATTTTATTTTTTTATAACATCTTCTTGACAGCTAGGCTCATATGGGAAATGAGTGTTTCCTCGAAGTGCTAGTTTAGCTTAACTGGTTAATTCCTCACAAATTACATTTTTATCAGAGATCCTACTTTTGTAAAATTATGCATTGTGTGTATATTAACCCTGATGGCTTTAAGTTTATGGCAGTCATCTCCTGTTTTCTTGTTCTTTTTTTTCTTTGAGTCTTCATGTAAACTTTGTAGGTCAAAAATATTAATATGCAAATGGGTAACAAGGGTTCAAGTAAGTTTCAATATATTTTTAATCTGAAAATTTTGATTTGTACTCTTATTGTCAGAATTTTTGGTACAATGATTACTATGTTTATATGAAATGGAAAGTGTCATTAGTATTTTTAATTTATATCATATGACTTTGACCTGGACTTAAAGGTTACGTAGTCTAATTATTGATTGAGAATTACTTAAAATGTGCTTCTTTTTTTTTTTTTTTTTTAAGCGAGGGCAAGGAACCATTACAATGTCGATATCTTAGATATCTCAACTCCTGTCGAAAAAAAAAACTTTGATTTATTTCAGTGTTTTGATTTTGTCTTATACAGGCCTGTCAGTTTTCAGGCAATTGCCTGAAATCAGGCAATGTTATGAAATCAGACAATGTCGTAAAACTAGAATAGAATTGTAATAGTAAAAATAAATACAAAGCAATTTTATTTAAAAAGAAAATCCCGA